>JAUCNO010002616.1:0-11302 GCA_032353835.1 Enteromius viviparus
GACCGCGACCCGAATATCATTAAAAGTATTTTTGGATGACTCGTAACCGCGGGTAACCGCGGATGACCGCGGGCACCTGCTCATTTCGGGTCAACCCGCGCATCAGTGGTGGGAGTCAGTATCATATAGCTAACAAAGTGCAAATGATGATGTAAACTTCCAGCATTTAGTTCTTCAAAAACAAACTGACAAAGTGAAGATTACATTAGAAGCGCTCATATAGTGAATGTCATTACAATTAACTGCTAATTAGTGTTAGCAGCAAAATGGTGGAAAGCATTTTTACTTATTTAATTTCACTTATTCTTTGTATAGATTTTTTTTCTTTTTTGGTGACTATATTTTTTTAAGAAAACACAGTTTACTGTTTTTAAGTAAATTTTGATCATGAATTTTAATGGTGTCCTTTTTTCTTTCAGTGTCTTTAAAGACGCTTGCTTTGATGTACGCGTGTGCTTGATTGAACTTATCATTTCAGTAGAGCTAAATCATTAACTTTAATTATTAAAGTAAATGTGTGTATGAATTTTGATTAATGATTTGAGATTACTTACATCTTTGACTCTGTCCTGACTGTGGTGCACATGATACAGCGATGGTTGCTTTAGCTAAATATAACTTCTGTGGAAAGTGTCGCAAAGTTCCTTATCTCCTACATGATAATTCTGCTCCGCTGACATGAGTTTGCGGGAGTAAAAGGCACAGGGGTACATTTTAGGGGGACTTCCATGGCGTTGTGAAAGAACAGCACCCACCCCAGAGTTAGATGCATCCACTTCCACAATGAATTCAAGTTCAGGATCAGGGTGCATGAGGATGGGTGTTGTGGTGAAGCGTTCTTTGAGTGCCTGGAAAGACTGTTTTCCTTGAGGTGTCCATCTCAGCTGGTTGGGACCCTTGCGTGTCATTGATGTAAATGGGCCTGCAAACTGGCTAAAGTTTCTGAGGAAACGGTGATAGAAGTTGGCGAACCCAAGGAATCTTTGGAGGTCTTTGATGGTTCGAGGTTGGGGCCAGTTTAGTACAGCATTGACCTTTTGTTTGTCCATGGTTACGCCCTCGGTGCTAATGATGTAGCCTAGATATGAGATTCTTGTTTGATGGAAATCACATTTAGGTAACTTGGTGTAAAGTTGGTGTTGAATCAATCGTTTTAGGACTGCTTAAACATGTTGGACATGAGACGGTAAATCCTCTGAATAAATGAGAATGTTGTTGATGTAAATGATGACTTGCCTGTTCAACACCCGGTACTCATAGTGCCCGGTGGTGGAAGAAAAGGCCGTCTTTTATTTGTCTCCCTCCTTAATACGAATGAGGTTGTAGGCACTTCTCAGATCAATTTTAGTGAAATACCTGGCCTTACGGAGCTGTTCCAGTGCTGAGGGTACCAGAGGCAAAGGATACCGATACTTCACGGTTATTTCATTCAATCCACGGTAATCGATGTAGGGCCGTAGACTGCCATCTTTCTTTTTGACGAAGAAAAACCATGCTGAAGTGGGTGAAGTGGAGAGACTTATGAAACCTTTGTTTAATTCCTCTTGTATGTAGTTCTGCATGCTGAGTGTCTCAGGTTGAGAAAGGGGAAAGATTCGTCCCTTTGGAGGTACAGAACCAGGCAGCAGTTCAATGGCACAGTCCGTTGTTCGGTGAGGTGGAAGTTGGGTAGCCCTTTCTTTGCTGAATTCTTTGCTCTTGGCATTGTGCAGGTAGCTGCTCATGAGGATTAAGTTTTCAAATCTTCCAGCATATTAATATAAGTCACATAATATTCTTCAAGTAATTGTGCAAAAATTAAACTTAATTAAACTTATTAATCAAAAATCTGTACTTTTGTGTGAAAAAGCATTCGAGTTTTACTACCTTTTTGCGTTAATTTATTTTTTTAAACTGCCGTGATATGTACTTATTGGTTCGTGTCTCTCTAAAAAGTCCACCCAGGTACATTCTTTGCCATGAAACCAGGTAATTTTTGTATAGTTCACAAATACACTCCAAAAATTATAAAATGAAAAAATTATGCCATAGAACCTAGAAAATATTTAAATGTCACCATAGAAACTGAAATCTTCATGAAAATAAATTATATATATATACAGTATATATATATATATATATATATATATTTTTTTTTTTTTTTTTAAGAGTGTACAATAGCAATACTTGAAGCGTTAATATGGGCCTAATGAATGTAATCACTAAAATTAACTTTATCTGATGGGTTTGTTCTGAAAAAAAAAAAAGAGTATAAATATACATCTAAATCAGACGAAAATCTGCTCACAAAGCATACAGTTCGAAACAAGCTGAGAGAGGGGTTGTGTAGGCCTGGCAGCAGAAGCAGGGTTCTGAAAACATCTGTTTAGTCTCTCTGGTTGTGTAAGTCTGGCACTATCCCATCTCAGTGTGATTCATTTAAATGTAACACAGGCTTCAGAATGGGTCATCTCTTTACTCACTCAGTGTGTGTGTGTGTGTGTGTGTGTGTGTGTGTGAGCGTGAGTGGGATGCCTTACATTCTACATTATAATGTGGCATTCACATGGGCATACTGCACAGAGAGGGTGAAAGAGCAGGGATAGCAAAATATATATTAAAGCACATGATGTGAGATGTGATGTTTTTCATGTTATTGAATCTTTAATATTACCGTATATGCCTTCACCACGGCAAACATGGTTAATTTCCAGATGCACTCATCAGGATCTTGAGTTGAGTTATTGATTTGCACACTTTTAGATAAACTAATGGCTGCTCTTTAAACTCATACCATTATCTCAGGACTTGTGAGAGCTCATAAATTAATGTGCTCCAATAAATCTAGCCATCTATTTACCTATTTGTCTATCATCTGTTTGCATCTATCTGCCTGTCTCTCTATCATTCTATCTTTTCATCTTTCTGACTGTTGTCTATCTAACATTTTGTACAGGAAAAAGGTGCACTGGGTTTATGACAAAACAAGAGCATTATGCATTTTATTTAGATTATTTTGGTCCTTTTATTGCTGAAAGCCAAAACTGAACACAACATATGATTAATTGCCCACTATCTGCCTGCCTGTTTAGAATAATTATAACTTATTCAGTGTTGTTGAAATTATTTAAATGTAGAAGACCTGTGTGAGAGATCACTAGGAGCATCTGGATCCATTTGCAAAGCTTTAATAGAGAATGGTCAACAGGCAAAGTTCGGTGCACAGGAAATAAGATAAATCAGAGACATGGCAGATATTCGTGGTTGTTAAACAGGCAGATAAAGTCAGGGCAGGCAGCTGTAATCAAAAGTCCAGGTCCAGACAAAAGGGTCAGGGCAGGCAGCGAAAATCAAGAGTGGTACACCATCCGAATCAAACCAGGGAATCAAACAAGAATAAACGGCAGTTATTATCCAGTTGTGTGGGTAAAAAGGGTCCGGGTGGAACTTAAACTCTGGTGAAGGTTCCCGCTGCCGTGTTCCGGAGGACCCCCAACCCATGGAGATGAACTGAGGAACCTGATCAGAGACTATGTCATCAGGCAGGCCGTAATGTCTGAACACTTGCTCCATCATCACTTGAGCAATCTCCCAGGCTGTGGGGAGCTTGCGTAAGGGGATAAGACGATAGGCCTTTGAAAATCTGTCTATTACGGTAAGTATAGTGGTAAAGTTATTGGGTAAGGCAGATCAGTGATAACGTCCAATGCAATGTGGGACCAGAGACGTTGAGAAATGGGGAGAGGCTGGAGCAAACCTGCAGGACACTGTCTGGATGATTTTGAAACTTGGCATGGGTTGCAGGCTTTAACAAAATTGGTGACTTCAGACGACAGGTTGGGCCACCAGAATTTGTTAGTGGTAAGTTCTATCATGGTGAGAATTCCTGGGTGGCCGGCGTGGATAAGGTGGAGCAATCAGTTACGGAGGATGACAGGTACGTATATGTTTTCAGGCGGGCACTCTGGATGTATGGGGTCTTCTCCTTGGTCATCAGTGATCTCTCTGACCATGTCCCACTGGACGGGAGCAACAATGATGGCTGGAGGTAGGATATTCTCTGGTTTCAGGTTCTGGGTTATGTGATCAAAGTGTCGTGAGAGGGCGTCAGCTTTGGTGTTTTTGGTGTTTTTTCGGTAAGTGATCTGAAAGTCAAAACGGGAAAAGAATAGCAACTAACGTGCCTGGCGGGCTTTTGGCATTTTAGCGTTACGTAGATACTCTAGGTTTCTGTGATCGGTAAAAACCAGGAATGGTTCTTTGGCCCCCTCCAAAGCCAATGTCTCCATTCTTCTAACGCTGTTGAGAGCTAGTAATTCCCGATCGCCCACATCGTAGTTTCGCTCAGCCTGTGTCAGTTAACGAGAATAGAATGCACAGGAAAAGAGCTTGGCTGGTTCACCTTGTCGCTGAGATAAAATGGCTCCAAGCCCGTTGTTGGAAGCGTCGACTTCGAAAACGAATTGTTTCTCTGCATCTGGGTGTCATAAGATGGGTGCTGTAGTGAAACAAACCTTCAGGTCCTGAAAGGCGGTTTCACTTTCCTTGTTTCAGGGCAAACGTTTTACACCTTTACGAGTCATGGAGGTGAGGGGAGCCGCAACCTTACTGAATTCAGGTACTCATAGTGCCCACTAGTGTTTGAGAAAGCTGTTTTGCATTCATCCCCCTCTCATATGCGGATCATATTATAAGCGCTATGTAAGTCTAGTTTGGTAAAGTAGCGGGCTGACCTGAGTTGTTCCAGGGCTGAGGGGACGAGAGGCAGGGGATAGCGGTACTTGACAGTGATGAGATTCAAAGCCAGGTAATCAATGCAAGGTCTGAGGCCTCCATCTTTTTTTTTCACAAAGAAAAAGCCTGCCGAAAGCCAGAGATGTGGATGGTCGTATGAAGTCTTTGGTCAGCTCCTCTTGGATATACTGATTCATACTGGCCGTTTCAGGCTGTGATAAGGGAAAAATACGACCTTTGGGTGGTACAGTTCCAGGTAGCAGATCAATGGCACAATCTGTGGGACGATGTGGGGGCAGGTGAGTAGCCTCTTCCTTACTGAAAGCCTTTTGAAGGTAATGGTATTCGATAGGCATTAGAAAGATTAGAAGGTTCCACAGATGTGAAAGTGATGTTGTTGACAGGTTTCTTCATTTTCTGTAAACAGTGTGATTGGCAGTATGCTGACTATTGGATGATTTGATGCGTGGACCAGGAGATGGTGGGGTTGTGGAGCTCCAGCCACGGCAGGCCTAGGATGAGCGGGTGATCAGGTGAGTGAATGGCATGGAGCTGTATCCTTTCTGAGTGGAGTGAACTTGTGAGGAGGGTGAGCTCTTGGGTGAGTGCAGTGATTTTTCCTGACCCTAGGGTTCGGCCATCGAGGGCTGCCACGGCCATGGCGGGAGTACATGAAATAAGAGGGAGAGAGTATTTAGAGGCAAACTCTTCATCAATAAAATTCCCTGCTGCTCCAGAATCTATGAAGGCTTGTACATTATTTTTTTGGTCTTGATTAAGGATACAAACATCGATTTTCATAGCTGAAGACAAGGAGATTGCACTCACCCGGTAGGTAGAGGATCAAGGAGGTCAAGGCCCTGATGTGTCCCTCCGCACCGCAGTACATGCATAGGTTCTAAGTTCGCCGACGGTCACTTTCTTTAGCGGTCAGGTGAGTTACTCCAATCTGCATTGGCTCTGGATTAGACTGGGTTGACCTGGGAGTAGGAAGAGCTTGAGTGCGGAGTGAGCGAAGGACTTGATTAGTATTGATAGCGAGGTCAATAAACTGTTTGAGAGTTTTGCCTTCATCACGTCCAGCCAGTTCTGTCTGCAAATCCTCGCGAAGTGCCCGACGATAGAGTGGCATGAGAGGATCTTGATCCCATCCCATTTCTGCAGCCAGCGTACACAATGCCATAGTAAACTCAGCTGCGGATTGGGGTCCTTGTTTGAGTGACAGGAGCTCATCCTTAGAGTCCTTTCCATCAACAGTATGGTCAAAAACCTCTCTGATTTGGCGAAGAAAACTTTAATAACCGTTGTACTTCTCTGTTAGCGCCAATAGCGCTGGGTTGACCAGAGTGGAGACTGTTGGAGCTGAAGGCGGAGTCGGTGCGCTGGCAGGCGGAAACAGAGTGGCAGTGAAGGCTTGAACGGAACGAGCGCGGTCTTCAGTGATTTTGGTCAACTTCTTAAGCTGTTGCTGGTGTAACACTTGAACTGAAGCTTGACGGCTCACCTCGGTGAAGACTTGATATAAAGCCGCTTGATCCGATTCTGGCGAAGCCTTCTGTGTAGGAACGTCTGGATCCATTTGCAAAGCTTTAATGAAGAATGGTCAACAGGCAAAGTTCGATACACAGTAAATCAGATAAATCAGAGACAAGGCAGATATTTGTGGTCGTTAAACACTATTAAGTGAAATTAAAATTATTTACAACAGATGGCAGTGCATTTTATCATCCTATCTGGGGTTTTGTTTTAAAAATGATTTGTTTCAATAATTCAGAGTCAACTCTTTCTTTTGAGAGACAATAACTTTATACACTGCGCACTTTCACATTTAAAACTTTGCAGGATGTTTTCATTTACTTATGTCTGTGTTACACACTGCATGAAATGTAATTTCAAAATATCAAAAACTGCTACACTGGCATAAAGGAATCAAATAAGAATATACATTTATTTATGAATATATTTAATTGTGAGATTAGAAGAAAGCTTTCAAAATGACCACATGACACTCCACGAAATCACTGTTCTACAATATTATTAGTTTTTCTATAAATGTCAGTATCTTGCGACTATGTATTCAGCACATTTAGTAAAACAGATGGAAATGATGTGAGAAAACCACAGTTTGGATAAAATGATGAAAGTGCATTGGCCTGCCCTCTCTCAGATGAGCATGCTGGGCTTGTTGCTCCTCTCTGAAGGTCAGAAGTCAATTGCAGTAATGTGCTAGCAGCAGCCCACAAGCCTCCATTATCAGAACTAATGTGTGGCTGCATTATTCGCCCACACCCTGTGTGGCTTGGGCTGTGCTCCCTTCCCATCAACCTCAGTGCACAGGACCCTACAGTCTCATTAGAGACAGCTACAGCCATCAACAAAAGTGCCCATCTAAAAATACATAACAGCATTTATGTTCTATATTTCTCAACAGCTTCAATACAAACAGTACATGCATTATGGATTTGCAATGTTGTATGTCAGATTAGTCCACTGTGGCATGTGTTCACCGCTGTAAAGGCTAGAGACCATATGCTACATGTACAGAACAATTTCAAATCATTTGCTACAACAAAGTGTTGCTTCACTCATTCACTAATGAAGCCAGCAGTGTGCTTGTCCAAATCAAATTCCCATTCTGTTAGTATGGAATCAAAATGGACCCCACTTACTTTGAGTAAAGATATCAGTCTTACTATCAATGTATTAATGCATGTGATTTCAAAAAGCATATATCATTCTGTCTTGCACTGTAATTTAATGCTTCTTATTTGTATGTTTCTTGTTCGCTGAGACATAAGAATGATTATGGAGATAAAATGGGTTGATTTTATGTTGACTCTGACCTCAGTGAGCATGTTTTGTCTTGACGAATGGAAGGTTTCCAGCTCTAAACATGCCACTTTAGCAGATATATTCATCTATAAAGCATTTCCTTGACTACACTAAATTACTGTTTTTCAATCACATAGGACAGTAGGGTGTGTTTCTAGTTTGTAGCATAACCATACAAAAGCTTGCTAACCTGAGGAAATTGACAAAAAATTACATATAGTAAAAATGTGCTTGTATTGTAAAGCTTCCATGATGATAAACATAATTATCAAAAAAAAAAAAAAAAGTGGAGAAACTGGAAGAGTCTTGCAGTCAGTGGAATGGCCTACTGTTCAAGCTTCAATAGACAAGCGTCTATATGATTGATTTTGACAAGGCCTTGTGTTTCCAGTGGCTGCTTTATACTGTTAAGCTATGATTGTTGTTTAAAATCAGCTGTCTTCGCTCATAACAACAAATCATTTTTTTGTTCAGATAAGAAAATGACTTAGGCAGGTAATTCATTCATTTTTGGTAGGAGGTCAGCATGAGTTTTTCCCTCCCATTGTTTCAATTCACAGCATCATTAGTCACACTGTTATGATTGGCACTTCTGAGCAGTAAGAAGAGCCTTGTGGCTCGTCTGAAACTGTTTATCAACACCTATAGTTTTCAATTATGCTAAAGAGATCCCCACTTTCCTGAGCTGTAATTGAAACACATTTGGGATTGCTTGTTGGAACATAGCTTCGCCACCAGCAGAGTTCACAATTGAAGCCAAGAGAGGAGTTAACAAGCAATCTGGACTGTTTTTTTTCTCTCTCTTACTTAATATTATCGAGCTTTTTGGACAAACAACAACAACAAAAAGGTTCTTGCTGTGAGAGGATGTGTTATAAATTTAGAAGAATGAAAATAAATGACTAAAATGTGCTCACTGAAGATGAAAAAAAAGTTTTATTTTTTTTTTTATTTTTTTTTTTTTTATATATGTAGCTATTATAAAGAGCTTTTAAGAACATACAGACAGTGATAATGAATACCAGGCTAGTTTTCACACCCTCTTCACTATATTTGTTAAAGTCAATTTGTGTCTGGAAATCTATTTCTGTATAGGAACATAATGTAACAGTAAAGTCTTGGCCTCTAAAAAGATATTCCACATTCCCACAGTTTTTCCTTATAGGGTAAATATAGTGTTTTTGGGATTGGTTGTCACATTAAACTGATTAAAGGTCTATACAAAAAAAAACAAAAAAAAAAACCTTCATTGATTATTGTCTGAATGTATACAAGTGTGGTTGTACAGGTGCATGAGAAAAAAATTTGCCAAAATTCAAAAGTCTTTGGAAGATACAATCTGCCCTGCTATTATACTATTAATTTGCAGAAGTATGCATACCTTGGTTGCAATGTGTTTATTGTCACACTACAGCATTAGATTATATTTCATTCATAAAAATAGGTGCACCTTGTTAGAACATAGTTGGACCCCCTTTTGCCTTCAGAACTGCCTTAATTCTTTGTGGCATAGATTCAGCAAGGTGTTGGAAACATTCATTAGAGATTTTGCATCACGCAGTTTTTGCAGATTTGCTGGCTGCCCATCTATGATGCGAATCTGCCGTTCCACCACATCTCAAAGGCTCTCTATTGGATTGAGATCTTGTGAGTGTGGAAGCCATGTGAGTAAACATTGTCATGTTCAAGAAACCAGTCTGAGATGGTTTGAGCCTTGTGTTTTCTTTTAATTTAATAAAAATAGGTTGCCCCTTCTGAAATTAAATTGACAGCAGCGTGTCACACAGACTGAACTGGTTTCTTACCTCAGACCCGCCCTGAGTGAGCCATCATTAGACCGAGATACAGAGGCAAAAAGGACTGCTACGAGATTGAGGTGTTTTGTTGTTGAATGTATTAATGATCATAGCAGTAGTCATTTCCTCTCAACATCTGAGAGTCTGAGAGACTGAAGACGCAGAGGTTTAATGTTTTGGTTCTGAAGAGAAAAACGCTCTTGATCAACCGAATTGCATTTGTTTACACAAATCATTCATGATCCAGCCTCACCTACAGCAGTGAGTATAATATATTTTAATGAATCTTTGCAAATCGCCTTTCCTAATAATGTGCTAATTAGCAAGTTTATCAACACCTATAGTACCTATGAATACGGCTAAAAAAAGATCCTCTGAGAGTCCCTTGGAAAAGAGAGGCGGGGTCTGCGGAGCTAGTGAAGATTCAAATGGGAAGTACACAACAGAGTGATTTCTAAAGAGCTGTTTTTGACAGGGTAAAATGAGCGTTAGAGAAATCTTTGAGAAATTTTAAAACAAAATATATATCAAACTTTCTGTTAAGACCCTAAAGAATCATATTAGCTTGTGGAAAATTGGCTTTGTATGACTCATTTAAACAATGCTCAATTGTTACTAAGGAGCCCAAAGTCTGCCAAGAAAATATCCCCCACATCAGTGGCAGCATCCTAGACTGTTGAAACAAGTCAGGATAGATCCATGCTTTCATGTTCTTAATAACAAATCTTCTAATCTTCCAATCTTCTATTGTCCAGTTTTGATGAGCCTGTGTGAATTGCCGTCTCTGTTTCCTGTTCTTAGCTGACAGGAGCTGCTGTACTTCAGGGTGTTGTGCTTTCAGAGATGGCATTCTGCATACCTTGGTTGTAACTCGTGGGCTGAGTTACTGTTGCATTTCTATAATCTCTAACTCGTTCTCCTCTGACCTCTAACATCAACAAGGTATTTTTGTTTACAAAAAATTACTCACTGGATATTTTCAGTTTCACTGACCATTCTCTATAAACCCTAGAGATGAAAATAACAGTAGGTCAGCTATACCCCCCCAACCCCCCCACTGATGAACTTCCAGCAGTTTTTAAAATTAAATTATGAAAACATTTTAAGCTGGTCATGTTACAACATGCTCCTTGCAGTGTACAATGGGGCATTATGTTACAATTTGCTTCCATTTCAGGGGGGGTGTCCCTAAAGGCCACAAGAAGCCTTGGGTGGCCGTGGGGGATCAGGAGCCTTGGGAGGCCGTGGCGGATTGTGGGCAGCCTTCGGCCACGGCAACCCGTGGGCAGCCCTCAGCTGCTGTGGGACACTATAGCCCTCCCTCTGGCTCTGGCTCTGGCTGCGTGTCTGGCTCTGGAAGCGCGGCGGGCTCAGGAGGGCGCTCAGGAAGCGTGGCGGGCTCAGGTGAGTAAGATGCTGTAATTGAGGGGCTGGAACAGGCCGTGATCATAGGGCTGGAACAAGCACACAGGGTCTCCCTGCCACAGATCCATCACATGGCAGGTTGCGGGGAATACTGGCTCAGAGGGACCTTCTATTAATGCCGGCTTTTCAATGTGCTCAGGCATCGCGGGTTCATCAAAGCGCTCGGGCAGTGCAAGCTCATTGAAGCGCTCAGGCGGCGATAGAACCAGGTGACGCCGCCGAACAGCCACCCAAGAGCTAGGCAACTTCGATAAGGGTCCCCGGAAACACTCTCCTGGCGTGGGGTAAGGTGGTAGCCCGTGAGAGAGGCGGTAGAGCACAAACTCGGCCCATGACATCCTGCCCTTTTTCTGCAATTTTGGTCAGTTAATCTGTCACGGCCGGTGTTTGCAGAGAAGACAGAGATCAACAGAGCTCAATTTCAAAATAAATTCTTTTTTTAATAATAACAAAGTCAAGGTTTAGATTAGATTAGATTAGATTCAACTTTATTGTCATTACACATGTACAGGTACAAGGCAACGAAATGCAGTTTA
>JAUCNO010002617.1:0-11293 GCA_032353835.1 Enteromius viviparus
TGAAGAATCAGCCCAGAACTACACGAGACGAGCTGCTCACTGCTGTGAAGAGAGCTGAGACCATCGTTTCCATCGCTACTATCAGTAATAAACACTAAGACGCCACGGTTTAAAATCCTGCATCCCCTGCTTAAGTCAGTCCATGTCCAGACCATCTGAGGTTTGCCAGGGACCATCTGGATGATCCAGAGGTGTTATGGGAGAAAGTCAAAATGCAAAATCACAGGCTGATCAAATACTTATTGACTTCATTGTATATATATATATATATATATATAGTGCATAGACTATAGATATTTATATATATGTAGTTATATGATTGTATTATGGTCCTTTATTCATGTGTGCTATTAAATAGATTACAATGTACAGTATCGGGCTCTTGAAATTGTGGTTAAATCAATCAATTATTTGTTAATAATAAATACAACCACCACCAACAAGCTTAGTTATAAATACAACAAATATACCATAAATAGCCTTTAAATACTACGTTAAGAAGCACTGAGCAAAGTTCTGAGTTCTGAATAATCACTATAACTCAAACCTCAAGAGTAATAATAACAATGACACCTGACTTTTGCTCAGAACTGAACAACTGAAGATCTAAACACAAGACAGAGGCTGGAAACCAATGAAGTGATGTAGACGTGAAACACGGGCGACGTGACCTCGCTCTATGCTTCAATTCAGAGGAATAATGTAAAACCTATCAAACCCATTCTGTTATTCAAATGAGGATTTAATAATGCTGAGAGAAAGAGGCTATCATCTTTCTGAAGGTCGAGAAGCTTATTCAAATCAGTCTTAACTCTTTAAAAGCTCATCTGAACGGCAAAGCAAACTTGTGTCTCTGTACTATCGTTCAGTTCAAGGTTTGTTAATATTTAGACCTAAATGAATTAAAGATGGCATGCTGTTAAAAAAAAGAGCTAAAAATGACATTCAAATCTGGAGACCAAAAGATACCATAGTAAAGCTTCTAAAACATAGTAAAGTGGTATATCTGATATAACTATAAACGGAAAACAAGAGATTACATTTTTAAAGAACAGCTGGTCATAGCCACTGAATTCTGTAGTGTGTGTGTGTGTGTGTGTATATACACACACATACACACGCACACGCAAACATATAGATACATACGTGTGTGTGTGTGTGTGTGTGTGTGTGTGTATTTATATTTATTTATTGATATGGTCAATAGCTAGTCAACTGTTTGGTTACCAGCGTTCTTCTGTTTTTCGAGTATATGACAATTTAGATTTTTGGGTGAACTACCTCTTTAACATCAGTTCCAGTCATGTCATGCTGTGATGATATTTCTGTGAGTCAGACCTGCAGTACATATTTAATAACACACTAACACCTTCATTTGTGCTTCATAATAAATTATTAAAAAAAAACATTCAGCAGGGAGGACAGAAATTTCCATAAGCACTAAGAGCAAGATTAGCTTTTTAACATCATGACATTAGAACCAGGGCTCTGATGGTCAGGAATCAAACCCCTTTTACTCCATGTTACTGAACACAAATCATCAGAATAGGAAGTAAATTCACCCTTCAGTGATTCTGGAGCAACTGCTGCATACAAATACACCAGTATAACACACACACACACACACACACACACACACACCCTGGTGTTCAAGACAGGAGCTCATTACACAATTCCTACACAAATACAATAACAACATACTGTTAATCAATTAGAATCTAAGGATGATAAAACGTAGATAGATGAAGGCTTACCCTTCTCCTGTGTGTCTGTGAAGGTGAGCAGCCAGCGAGTGAATCCTTCTTGGTTCACGATGCAGTGTCTCTCCATCCCTCCCTTTTTCTCTCTCTCACACACACACACACACACACACACACACATCCCATTCATAATTTCACAGACAAGCATATACAGCCACCAGCCCAATCACCAACACACACTATTGATGAGTGTAAGAGAAAGATGAAGGAGAGACAGAGAGATGAAGCAGATCATGTTTCTGGCGATATTTAAATGTAAAGCAATCTGTTTACAGTTCATATCAATGTGTATGATTTAAACATTAAAGTCTCAGGATTATTGAAAATGATGAAAAATACTTTAAGGAGCAAATGAGTGTAAACACTGATGGATAGACACACATATAAACAAAGTTAGTTAGATAGATTATATGTTGAATTTAATTTACTCAGTCATAATGTTTCAAAATAATTAAACATACATTATTTAAAGGGTTAGTTCACCCCAAATAGAAAAAAAAATTGGCATGAATTACTCACCCTCATGTCGTTCTAAACCTGGAAGACCTTCATTCATCTTCGGAACAAAAATGAAGATATGTGTGATGATATCAGAGAGAGCCGTCAGACCCTCCATAGACAGCAACACAACTCAAACGATCCCAGATCCAGAAACATGTTAATAACACTGGTACAACAATCTATGTGACATCAGTGACTCAACTTTTGCAACGCATTACTAAAATATCTTAATTTGGGTTCTGAAGATGAACGAAAGTCTTACAGGTTTGAACAACATGAGGGCGAGTAATTAATTATGGGCGGTTGTGTTGAACAGTATAGCACAACGTGACATGGCTAAAATTAGCCCCAAATTTTTTGGCAGACAAATTTGAAATTGTTTGACTATTTTTTGTGTGAAGAGAAAAAGGTCATGCCGTAACCAAACTGGCCTTCACATGATGTGATTTCACAGGTCAGAGTTCACCAAACTTGAACTTTGGAAGGATCCCAGTCCCTAGCCCTAACCAAAGTGTATTCTTACAATCAGTCAAGCTGATTTACAAGAGTGTAGAAGTATCCAACCCTGATCACAAGCCTAAAACATATTTCCTGGAAAACTCTCTCTTGAATCTGATTGGTGGGTTGGAAAGTTGCTCCAGGATCAACAAGAATGTGCTGCCCTGATCACCTGTATTTCACACAACCATCCCGGCGAGGAAGAGATGCATTCTACACACACTACAGAAAAATATATGGATACTGTGACTTTATTGCTGTAACTGGAAGTAGAGATGCATTTTAAGTAAATGTGATATTTGACTCACTCTCACACTGCTCTAAACGTGAATTACTTTTTGTAGGAGTAAAGAAGGCATGAAACTGGTTTACTCATGTTTGAAGAAACTGGACTCTTACGATTTATATTTCGCACAACTGTGAGATATAAAGTCAGATGTGCAAGACCTATACTCAAAATTAGTAGAGCAGTCCAAACTATGAAATGTTTAATTATGAGATACTCTGCAAAGGTGTTGTATATTTTTATATTTAATAATTTAGCAGACTTACAGACTTGTATAAACCAGAATAGTGAGGAGTTAATTTACAATTGTCTTGTAGAATTTTTGAGAGTGAGAATTCTTAGTTTCTCTAGCATAATTCAAGACATTGTTCTGAGAGGTAAAAAAAAAAAAAGACTTTAAATTTAATATCTGGCCAATGTGCAATATCTGCTTTCATTTTACACAAAACAGCAGTACTAACCAAATAATGCATTTAAATGAATGATCTGGAGAAAAAAAAAGAAAAAGGAATGGCATTTAATTTAGGAAATTTTAAATTATTTTTACAAAACTAAATATAGCCTTGCTCGTCTTATTTTATATCAGATTGTGTCACCAGATGAAACAAAGTGTCTAAAAACCACACGCAACACAGTGCAGTTTCCCACAACAGCTCACACAAAACCTTTTTTTAATCAGAGACTAAAACTCACTGTGAACAACACCACACTCAATATAAAGTCATTCTAATGTGTTCCCATACCAAACTTGATATTGCACACAATACAATCTGATATGAAAATAAATACAATCGTTTTAGCAGGCAAACGTAGTTGGATATTTTTTAAGGCAACTTGCCATAACTTGCATTATTTGACAGGCAGCGTTTCTAAGAGCTCTACGTGACAGCGTCTGTAATATACAAAATATACATCTTACTCAATCACTCTCACAGTTAAGAAACCTCAACTCTCTCGCTCACACACACACACACACACACACACAATTACAAAACCTTATAAGAGTTTCTCTCCTCCAGTCTGCAATACAGCTAACTGTTTCGAGTCTTAAATTGCTTGAATAGTGCTTGAATGATTGTCAGGTCAAAGGGCACAATCCTCGTCCTGTGTCTGGTCGCAGGAAGTCTGCCCTTTGCTCCCTGCTGCCAGCTGCAGGAACTGCGGTATTTGCAGCTGTTCTTTGGTGAGTAAACCACGCTGGTCATCCACACGACTGCACTGTGCACGAGACAATAGCTCAACAAGACCTGAAAGAAACCAGTCCGACAGATTGGATGTGTCAGACAAATAGGGTCATAATTATAATGACTTCAAGCTAGGTCTTGCAGAACACTGACTAGCATGCAATATGCCTAATGTACATTAATATCTGTATTTAATTTAACTATTGTATTATTAACAAGAACAAACATGAATTTAATCAACTATAAAAATAAAATGATTAATACAAAAATAAAATGCACTATACACATGGATTCAGTTCTCACAATGGATGGACAAATTGGGAGCACTGCATTGTGGGATACAGTATTCTATGCAATGCACTCTTATATTTAATACTGTACCCATATATTTTATTTGTGTAGTTTGCACATAAGATCATGCATAATGTGCATTTCCTGGCTTTGACATTTGAACAAAGGTTGCAACTCGCATGTTAATATACACCATACTTATGCATTACCGTCCATGTCCTGGTTTTTTCTGGTTCTGTGATTTGCTTTGGGTGTTGGTGAAGTGGATCGAGTCTCCAAACCAGCTAAAAATGCAGAGATAAACATCATTAAACAGTCTGATGAGTGAGGAAATGAGATCACTGGAAAGAGAGAAGCTGGATCTCATGTCAGTTAACACCTCCCCCATAATCCTATTTTTAAGGTCTGGTGTAATATGGTGGTCCCTTCAGCCCTCTCCACTCTATCTGAAGAGCTACAGCGAGGAAATGAGCTTTAAAACACTGCTTTAAAGCCTGCGATGACCGCTGAGGTGGAGATTTCATTTGTGTGGGGCAAAAATACTGTGACGGGAAAGTACATAAGCCTAACGCAAACTGACACGAGAGAGAATACCACGAGCGGATTGCATAACTAAACTCAGAGACATTGATTTAAATCCTGCAGGAAGATAGAAGACGTGGAAAAGAAATAGAGTTCAGTGTTTTAGCCAGAGAGACTTCAAAATGTCAAAAATATAGCCCTTAACTTTAACTTTAACTTAACTTTATGCATTTAACACAGTCAACTTTGACTGCAAGACTACAAAAATGTATTTTGAACCATTTGATCCAAACAAAAGATATTAATATGCAAACTAAAATGAGAGATGTATGTAAGCATAAGTGTAAATCAATTTAAATAAAATAAGTTAAAAAAAAATAAAAAGAATTGTTATATATGTATATGTGTGTGTGTGTGTGTGTGTGTGTCCCTGGAACACAAAACCAGTAGTAAGTTTTAATTATCCGAAATTAAGATTTCGGAAGATACATGATCTGAAAGCTGAATAAATGATCTTCCGATTAATGTATGTATTTGGATGGATAGGACAATATTTGACCGAGATACAATTTTTATGAAAATCTGGAATCTGAGGGTCAGAAAAATCTAAATGCTGAGAAAATCACCTTTAAAAGTTGTTCAAATGAAGATCTTATCAATGCATATTCCTAATAAAAAATTAAGTTAATATATTTTTTGGTAAGAAATAGACTAAATACCTCCATGGAACATGATCTTTACGATCCTAATGATTTTTGACACATACAATACCCCAGCGACTTATATACATGCATGTACAGTGTAATATATATATATATATACACATACACATACACATACACATACACACATGTCAGATATGCACTGTATATATATATATGTATGTATATATATGAGGTATGTTTTAATAAAAAAAATATTTTTATTTCCATTTAAGTACAATTATATTACTAACTAAATTTGTTTTGTAGATCTAAATAAACTGTGCTTAATTTAGAATTTCTCTACAAAACAATAAAAAAAAAATAATAATAAAAAAAACTAACAACACACCTTTAACTTTGTCCAAACGCACTGTTTTGCCGGACAGACGAAACACATTTGTGTTCATGTTTAGAAGTTCATTTGAGCCACTCTGAAATTATGAATAGAAAAGGGTTAACGTCATATGCTCAGCATGTTCACAAAACACCAATTATTCAACACGTCTCTCATCAGCTCTCCACATGTTTACGCACCAGAGTGACCTGCACCTCCTGAGGTCGAAGCTGGTGTTTCTGTAGGACAGCGGAAAGTGCATAGCCCAAATTCCTGCTGGACTTTGCAATGATTCCTATCTTTCTTTCTGCAAACACAATGTCCAGCCTGCACACAAACAAACATCTGAGCACCAGCGCTGTTACAGAAACAAAACTAGAACCAATAAGAAACACTCATGGGTTACGGTTATTAGCCGATGCTATTAATGTTACCAACTTATTATTTTAGTGATTGATGTTTTAGAGTTAGAGATTATTTATGGTCTGTCCACAAATAGTATGTGTGACTCACGCAAATGTAATTTTGAGCTCCAAAGTGAGTTGCTGATCTCCAAACACAGAGCTGTCCTGATCCAGAGAAAGAGGCTGTCAAGAAGCAAACACGTTCATCATCCTCACAAATATGATGGTATATAAAGGTTTATTTATTTTCTTTGCATCGCAGCATTCAGATGTTTTCTGACCGGACCCTGTCAGTGTTTATTACTTGGCAATCAGTGGAATTCACAAGCTTCTCGGTTTTCATCCAAAATATTGTGATTAATGACTAAATTTTCATTTTGGGGTGGAGTTACCCTTAAAAAAAAAACAGTAGTAGTATTTTAATGATGGCAAAATAACTCATCCCTACATATTTAAATGGTTCAGTGTTGCAGCTCATTTCACATGCAAAGCAGTTAGCCAATCACAGCAGGGTTCATTTACATAATTTCATAAACTGGATTTTGCCACTTCAAACTAAATTCAGAGTTAGTGAGAGGGCAGAACAAAATCTTTGAAAAGGGAAACTGACAGATGTTGCTGCAATTCAATAAAAAAATAGATCTAGTATGGAACAGTCAACGCGGAGAAAGAATATTCAAATATTTTGAACTATTATTAAACAAAGTCACACTGAATTGACTTGAGCTCAATAATGAGATTAATGGCTTTTCATCGCTGATTTAAAGCTGAATGCTGGAAAGCTGCTTTAAAACAATCTGTCTTGTATAAGTCGCTGTTTAAACGAAATGCAATTTGACGATGCTTGCCAATGTTAAAGTTCTTGTAGAGTCATAATGCTGAAGTCACTGGTTAGATAAATGACTTAGCATATAGGCATATAGGGTTCCCTCATTTAGCTTGCTGGACTAACCTTATCTTTGCCGTGCAGGTAGATGATGACGTCTTTCAGAGGAAAGCCTCTCTTTTCACACAGGCTGCTCAGCATGTCTCGGAGGCTCACGCTGGGTCTGGCAGGGGCCAGGCTGGCGGTCCCGTCTGGCAGATAGACACAGCAGTACTTATCCGCTGTCGGAGAACCAGAACTCAAGGCTTCAGGATCAGAGATGGCCACACTGCAGCGTCCATTCTGACAGAGAAATCGTGCTTTTGTTAGGCTGTGATGTCTATAGCTTCCTTTTTTCTTACATTTGGAGGAATATTTGGTGTAGATACCTCAGCTCGCCCGACTCCAGAGACCAACTCCAGACTGCTGTTAGACTTCATGGAGATCTGAGACTCTTTACGAGACACCGTCGCATGCTGATAGGACTGGTCGGCTGAGAAACAAATACTGTTAGTTCATGTGCAATGGCTGAAAACACGAAAGAAAGCATGCAAGAAAAGAGACATCGAGAAGAATCAAAAAGTTATTGATATTTAAACAATGTCACTCTGCAATGAAAGGGGTTACAAAATGGTATCTTTCGCAATCATGCCATTAAAAGAACTATTTTTGGTTCCTCAAAAAACATAAATATATATTTTTTAAATCTAAAAACTGTTTTCCACTACAAAGAACCTTTTCTGCATTTGAAAGGTTCCATGAATGTTCTACATAAATCAATTTTCTGTTATTGGCATCAGTGGTTCTATTTTTTTATTTTTAATAAAGTACAGAAAGTTTCAGAACTAAAACACCTTTGTTTAAAACATGAATTCATTTCACAGTTGCAGTATGAAAACCATCTATTATCTATATAGAAATTATTTTTAAAACAGAGAGTGATGCAAGATTGTGCTCTTTACAAATTTCTAGAGCAGCGCGAGTCTATCAGTGGTTTGATCTCGGCATTTTAGCCAAGTTATAATCAATTTATACTTTGTTTTCACCACAGTATGTTAGCTATAATAAAGTATTTGGGCAGTAATTATATGTTGCAGTGAGAAGCTTATGTTTACTTCAGAATCATGACCATGCTCAGCTACAATGCAGCACTGTTCAAAACCGTTACGAATTCATATATTTAGTATGCACAGATATCAGCCAATCACAGCAGTGGTCCCAGCAGACACGCCCCTTCAAATTAGGTGTTCAAATCAGAGTAGAAAATGAACATTTGTCTAGAAATGATGACTGTTTAAAATGCATTGCATGAGCTTTTATCTATGGGTATGTTCATAAGAGTGACTTCTGAGATGCGGCAAGCGCTGCAGACGCTTCCACAAAGATGCCACACAGATAGAGAAGCGCTGAGTCAGATTGTACCTCCCCATGAGCCTCTCTTCTCTAACCTCTTCTTCCTGTTGGTCTTGCTGTCGGATGAGGGCACTTTCAACTCAACACTCTGTTCCAAAACACAGTTACACATGAATAAGGACTTTTCTCACTGTGGTTCACAGAGCTCACTGACACGGCATCATATTCCCACGGTGCAGTGACAACACACAGCTCACACTTGTATGCCAAGCAGATTCATTTTTAGAGCCCATATTAACAGCATTCACACTACACATATACTGTAAGTGACTAGTGACTGACAAACTCAGTTGAAGATATACTGAAAACTAGGCACTACAAAAAGCACTACAGATATTTTACAATATAGACAAAAGCAACAAAACAGTGGAGCAAATCTATTCACTAGTTATTAGAAGCTGACAAAAAAAAGTATTGCCCGATTCAAGACCAGCATGCAAACACGCTTCATTCAGTATAGTCTAAATTAGACAAATTCAGTATTTTTTTTACCTCATGCATTAATTAGCATCTAGATCCAAATGAAAACAGGCTGTACCAATCAAACTAAAACACGAAGCCGTTCAACACTGATAAGAAACCCTTCCTAGAAAAACCCACCAGATTACAATTCAAAGCAAATGGGTCATATTACACATTAATCTGATCTGATATCTGATCTTACGGCTGTTTGAGAAAAAAAAATATAATCTATTGTAATCATGTTCCTGGTGTGTTATAAACTGTCATACTCTTAAAAGCTAAAATATTCCAAAACATTAAAATTGTTCTTATGAATACTCATGACATGATACAATATATTATAAAGTTATTTATAATACTGTACATTATGCATTCATTATAATGCCTTAAGAATACCATTATAATGTATTCAGACGCTTCATACAAACGGTTACCAAATATTTCTTTATATGACTGTTTTTCTGATCATATAAATGCACTCAGTGTCTGAGACAATCAGTTACTACATTTGGACAGTTTGGTCTCAGTTTTTCTGGTCATTTCACGTGTAACATCCTGTCAGATCTTGATCAGAATCAGTGCGTCAGTCAGTCTTGATATGACTAGGGTCAGGAGCAGTATGGTTTGTGTTATTATGGAAGTTATTTCTCCCCATGCCTTGAATGGATTTTAAGTGTCTTACCTTTCTGTTATTAGGTGGCGTTGCACTCTTTTTGGACATTTTGCTTTTGGGCTCCGGGGTTCCAATGTTGGGAAGAGGACGGCCCTCCACACAAGAGAGCATGCAGTTCTGGTACAACTGAGAGCGGACAAACCTCGTGTAGCTGTCCATTTTCATCAGCTTGAAGATCTACAACAGAGGAAACGAATAAACCACAATTACAGTAATCCATTTAAGACTATCTTTGGCTTTCTATAGTCAGAACTCATGTAAAGCAGTTGCAATGCATAATCTGATCTTTTGGTTTAAATCTTTTGGCGGAGGGGATCTTATTCATAAAGTACTTCTATTATCCAAAAGATGCATTAAAGAGTAGTTTCTACATATGCAATCCCTTTTGCTCATTAGCTTCACAGTAAAAATAATATTTAATGAGATGCACATTATGAGTATTTTTCTATGACAGTATTTGCTTGTGATTTTTATCCTTCCACCCACCCATATCTCGTACCTGTCCCTGTGCTTTATTGAACATGTCGGGTGTAGGCGTCTCTAATGCGCTCTCCTCCATCTGGGCCGTATCGTCGATATTAACCGCATGCAGAGAGCTTTCAGAAAGAAAATTGTTGTAGATGGAACGTGCCTCTTTCTTCAGCTGATGAGAGACATGTGAGAGTTTTAGACTGATAACTGCGTTTGATTTCTACTCATGATTAAATATCCAGAAGAAACAAAGCACAGATACAGAAGACAATCACTCAAACACCTAATGAAAAACAGCATATCCCTGGGATACTGTTATAGTAATGTAAGGGTTGTTAAGGACAGCTAAGATGACAGAAAGAAATGCTCAGGTCTGCTATTGTGGCCTTAAACCCCAAACAGCTTTTAGACAACTTATAGTACACTTTAGCGTATCCTGGGCAGGCAAGTAATTTAAAATAAAAATATCTGCATAAAATGCTAAAATGCAATTAAGATTAATTTTACATCACTGCATATTCACATATTAAATGTCAAATTAACAAATCCAGTTTCTGCATATTTGGTTTTAAGGGATGATGTATCTTCAGAAACCATCAATTCTAATTTAAATAAGTTTAAATGGGTTTAAATAACCCATTTAATAATTTTCAAAACTTATTTTCATTCACATGAACCGTTTTCATCTTGAAAGTATTTTCATACCTCTTCCAGTCTTGTGTGTGGGATCTTCTTGAACTTCTCACAAGCTTGATAGAACAGGATATTCTCAGCGCTCACCTCTGATTTGAGAAACTCCTGCGAGACACATTTGGAGCCAGACCGAAAGATAAACACCTCAATGATCCACACTAGGGATGGGAAGATTCCCCGATTCGCTCGGTGCATCGTCTTAAAAAGTTAACGATGCGATGCATCGGTTTAA
>JAUCNO010002618.1:0-11292 GCA_032353835.1 Enteromius viviparus
GTCTGCAGGTTAGATACAGCGGGGCATAAAACCAGAGGCATGAAGGTAGGTAGAAGGTTGGTTACCTTGATCACCGCTGTCTTGGTGAAAGTGAGGTGAGTATTTAAGCTAGCTCTGTGATTGCATACAGGTGACACTAATCACTAATTGGGTCATTGGAGTGTGAGTAGATTGGACTGCACTGATCTCAGTATAGTCCCATGGCCTGACACACACACACACACACATATAACAAACATTTACAGTGCAAATGTATAAAATAATTAACTATTAACTTGATCAAAAATTGCAGTAAACATAATTGTACAAATAAATGCTGTTTTGGATTTATATATAATATTGTTGTTGTTTTTTTTTTTTACATTGATAATAATCAGAAATGCTTCTTGAGCACCCAATCAGAACAGGGTTTTTGTTTTTGTTGTTTGTTTGTTTGTTTGATTTTTATCAAATAGATGTGACCTTGGTATTCATTCATCCATCCATCCACAGAAATAACATTTATTTTTAAATTAAGATTTATTTTTTTTTCCTACTTAATTTTTTTTAAAATTATTTTATTCTTTATTTTTAATTAATTAATTTATTATTATTATTATTTATTTATTTATTTTTTTTTTTTTCATTTTTGTAGAAGGGGCTTCTTAGGTAGTTATTGTGTATTTTACCAAAACTTTGGTTAACTAAATTGTATCAGTAGTGTTTTTATGAGTCCACCCAGACAATATTCATACTCAAAACAATTGGTACACTGTAAAAATCACTGATTTTAACAGTAAAAAAAAACTGTGAAAAGGATACAGTGAAACCTGTTAAATGATCAATGGTAAATTCCCGTAAAATTTACAGGAAAAAAAAAAAAAAAAACTTTCCCAGAATTCCCTGCATTGCATTTGATGTTTTTTCTTTGAAATCACTATTTCATCTTAGTTTTGTTCTTACCGGTAATGGTTATTAGGGTTGAATAAATGTTTATTGCATATCTCAGTGTAATGAGTCTCATCATGATGGTGTTTAGTGTTTTTGGGAATGACTCTGAGCTCCTTCTACATGTGTTCATGTTTAAAAGCTTGTGATGGGCTTTGGTTCACCATGTGACTTTCTCATCATCACCTGCATTTAGTGTTTATCAGTGTATTTCAAAGCTACAAAACAGATTTATCTGACTTTAATAGCCTGGTATATGAAGTGACAGTATTTAACTGTAAATATAACAGCCACAGGCTCGACGCCTGCTTCCCTCCACTCACTGCTTCACTCCCTCCAGAGATCCGCCAGTGAGCGCCTGACTGTACCATCACAAAGAGGCACACAATCTCTTTCCAGAACATTCTCTTACACCGTTCCTGGCTGGTGGAATGATCTTCCCATTGCTATCCGAAATGCCAACTCCCTTACAACCTTCAAATGACTTCTGAAAACCCATCTCTTTCAACACTATTTGACATCATAAATGTCAAATAGTGACATTTAAACCCCCCCAAGATTACCTGTTGTACGGTATTATGAGCACTTCCTAAGTTGTTTTTGCCTATGTATGACTAATTGGTTGGTGGTTTCCCCACCTGTAAGTTGCTTTGGATAAAAACGTCTCCTAAATGAATAACTGTAAATGTAAATGTAAAATATACAACAAATAAAAAACCAATAATAAAATATAAATGCAGTATATAATACAAATATAAAAACATATATACAATAAAAATAGAAATAGATATACACACAGGTTAAATATTACACACTTAAAATAGCGAACATGTCACACTCTAAAATATATTCCCAGAAGTATAGAAAAGAATGGCAGTAAATCCCCGAATTCAAGGGCTGGCTGAAGCCTTATGTGGGCAATGACACAAGGGCTTACTCTATTGAATATATCTATTTTCTCTATTGAAAAAATTTTGTGCCAAATTGTCTGACATTAAAAAACGTGCATCAACCCAGAAGCACACTGAGTCCAAACCCTATAATCAAGCAAATCAATCTACATTGCTATTTTTTTCAAAACCTTCAGAAATGGGATGAAATAACACATTGGTTTTTTGGGCTGAAGATAAAAAAAACAGGGATTCAGCAGGCATAGACCCAAATGAAGACTTGGCCTCTGCTGCAGTTTCTGTCCTCTCACTCCCACACTCATTTGTTTTTTTGTTGTTGGTGTTGTGTTTAATTAAATGTTTTGTATTTTATATTATCGGTTCACCTAACGTTAAGTAAAACCTCAAACATACACTACTGTTCAAACATTTATACATAAAAATACATGTAAAATAAATATAAAATATATTTGTTAAATCTTTTAAATCTCCTTTAATTATAATGAGAAAATGAGACACAGATGATGATGAAAGTACTGAGCACTGTGAATGTAAGAGACTCGTATTATAACAATAATTGCTGATGTTTGAATTGTATTTTGTGAAATTGCAGTTTCTGAAAACGGATAAACAAGAAAATTATTTTAAATTATTTTATTAAGCATATTATTTGTTCTCTTCAGAATTAGGTGCATGCATATATAAATTATTATTATGAACACGAATATTGCAAGAATAGGGAATGTTACTTATTAAGGATATGAATGTTTATTGCACTTGAGTATTAAACATTTATCCAGGTCTGAGTCAGGGCACCCCTGTCCTCATAGAAAGATAGAGTCAGGTGTGTTTGAAGAAGGTTGGAGCGAAACTCTACAGGAAAGATCTCTCAAGAGTTTTGAACCCCAACAATCTATTTCTTTACAACCTTGTTTCTTTTAGATGTTGTACTGAACTCTGAATTCTGTGACCCAACCCCTACCTTTTTTTAGCTTTTAACTTTTTTTTAGTTCCCCTAGCTAAAACAATGCTCTTTTTGTGAAAAAAAAAAAACAGCAATTCCATGGAATAACTATAATAATCATGTTTTTTGTTTTTTCTATGTTCCTAACCTACTCTCAGTACTCGGGTCATATAATTTGGTGGGTCACATAATTCGCCAAATGAATAAATTAGCACTGATTGAAGGGTCTAATAACTAATAACTAACCCATTAAGACGGTCCGTTACTGCCACCTACAGGCATAACAATGTAACCTGCAATAAAAGCACTGAAAAATGGCTAACGCAATTTTTTTTTTTTCTAAATCAGGTATACCAATATTATAAAATAATATTTATTAAACAACAATATACATTTTAAACTATAATTTATTTAAACATGTTTCGTCCTGTAATTTGTGTTAAAAAGTAATCCCTTAAAATATATAAAACGATTGCATTATGATTGTGACATTCTGTCCCTGTCTGTCTGGTCTCCCCCAGGTCTTTGTGTATTTTGGTTTAGTTCTGTCAATTTGGTTTCTCCCTCATTAGTTTAATCGTGTCACCTGTGTTTAACACCTGCCCTCACTTTAGTCTTTGATTTGTTTGTCCTTAAATACCTCTGTCTTTCTGTTTAAATTCAGGTCTTGTTAATGTAATGTAAAGTTGGTAATGTCATTGTGTTTCCCTGGGTGTCGATCTTTTGCTGCCTCGCCATCTTTTTTTTTTTGTGCTCTGTTTTTTGTTGTAATTAAATACTTTTTGTTTTTTGAATCTCTTGTGTCCGCCGCTCCTTTGCCTCGCTGGGAGGTCCAGCAAACACAAACGGTGTTTCGTTACATTATGACAGTTAGATCAACCAATTTGTGTTTACGTAATGAATTGCAGTAAACAATGTATTACAGTAATGACTAGATGTCATTGTGTACATTATTTTATAATAATGTAAAATAAAGTCTTTATTACTTTAAAACAAATCACGCATATCAGGTAACATTTTGAGCTCACAGGCTCTTCATCAGACTTTACATAACCAGATCACAATCAAATATACGTAATCAGCTGCATGATTGTACCAGAGAAATGGCAAAGAGACTAGATGATGTGGAGGTTGAACAAGTAGTTCTGAGAATTTCATTTCTGATCCAAGAAACGGACCAAAGCCCCTGAGAATAACTGTAAACTGACTTTGCTGACTTTGGCCCTTTTATCTCCATCGAAGGCTCTGATTGGTGTGTGATAAATTTTTGACTCCTAGTGTTTCCACCTGGGTAATTGTGTGCTAACTAAGTTAATATTATTGAATGCTAGTGTTTTCTAAAGGACCACAAGGTGTAAGCACTGAAAAATGTAGGGATTTGTGTATAGAGTTTTGCACTAATAGTTCACCAAATTTGACTCATTCACAAATTTCACATCAGATGGTACCAGTAACCCGGATGGAGTTTCTCATCTGAATCTCCAAGCTCAACAAAACTTCAACTTGAAACTTCAAGTGCTCTGAATAATTCTGAGTTTCAACATGCCAGTAAAGATTAACTGATAGTGGGAGTTTTAAGAAAGTTAAGGGACATTGTTGGACCAAAAATGGATTGGTCAAAAGTGACAAGCTGTATCCAGAAGAAGAAGAAACTGTAAGTCAGTACAGTGAAAGGTTTTGTCAGACAGGGGCAGCTTATAGCGGAATAGCTAACACCTCGGAAAAGGTATTGGATCATAAAGGACCTCTGGTTCTGACATGGTTTGATGGTCTTTTAACTGAGTACAGATCAGCTTTGCCATTCTTAGACTTCACATGGTCCACTAGAAGCCTGCAAAACAATCTGGACAATTTATCAACTTGGGAAAGGAACTCTGATGTAAAAGCCAGAGTAGAAATTGCAGCAGCATCCTTTAAGGTCAACACCGAGAGTAGAAAGAAACGTAAATGTCCTAAAAGGGAGGGCAATTGTCATTTTTGTGGTAAATATGGACACTGGATGAAAGAG
This sequence comes from Enteromius viviparus, assembly GCA_032353835.1. Lineage (NCBI taxonomy): Eukaryota > Metazoa > Chordata > Actinopteri > Cypriniformes > Cyprinidae > Enteromius > Enteromius viviparus. Next base: position 4,790 of record JAUCNO010002618.1, read on the forward strand.
TGTAGAAAAAGCAAAAAATCATTGAAAGAAATGAACAGCTTTTCTCAGCTTCTTCTCAACTTACTGACCACTCTAAAGCAGCCCCTCTCGACTTCACCCAACTGTTTTAGCAGCTTGCTTAGGTGTTACCTGCTAGGCTGTGAGTGCTTAGTATACTCAATGATTCATAACGAAGATGAAAGATTCTTTACAGGAATGTGATTCCTTACATTGAGAGAATATACACTCATAGCCTTACTTCAAAGCTAAACAACAGCACACTCCAATCACTCACCCATCCTCTATTAGTTATGAAGTCTTACTAAGACTGATGTTTCAGTGAAGGATGAAGATGTTACACACCAGTCATAGGGACAGATCAGGACACACAGTCCAGTGAGGAGCCCAGGGCGGATCTGAAGGCAATAGGCCTCGCCCCCGGCTATCAGAGAGTCACAAAAATGTACTTTAGTCATCCATCAACATGATCAAAATTGTCGTTTTAATAATCATCATGAACATCGCACAAGCTACAGACTCCAGAAGCAACATATTCGTAGCTGCAATCCTGGACTCACTTGTGCACAAACGTGGTGGTGAAGAACTCTTGGAGCCTTAATCCCATCTCATGTTCAAGTCAGAAGCTTATCAAATTCTGTACATAAATTAGCTAACGATAAAGCTTTGGCCCTAGGTAACATCACAGACACTCTCGCTTCACACAAGATATTGATCTTACAGAACAGAGTGGCCTTGGTTTACATTCTTGCCATGCAAGGGGGCCTATATTGGGGTACTATATATAGGGTACCATAATCGGCCCTGAATGCTGCACCGGAATCATGGATCCAACAGAGAACTTGAACAAAATCCAACAAAACATTTTTGATCTTTCCACAAAACTACATCAAATGACTGAAGATAATTCTTGATGGTCCAGAGACACCACGGACCATGGAAACTGTGCTAGCAGGACAAAGAAACAACACAGAACCTTTTAAATATGTAAATTTGTATTTTTTCATGAGAGTTTTTCTTAGAACTCTCAAAGGGGGAATTGAAGGATTACAAATTTAAAAAAACAATGTTCTTTATAAATAAGCGTTTTAGAAATAGTACGAACTGCATTTATCGGGGCTCATTTAAATATGTACATGCAGAAATAAATACGTTTATGTGTTTAGAATTTAGCAAGTGTGCAATCCCACACCTTGATGACCATAGCTGTGGTAAAGTTCTGATCCGGTGTCCCACAATGCGGTTGTTTTTTTGATATAACAGTGAGACACTGTTTTCCCACTTAAGTGGCCACACCCAGTGATTTATTTGAATTTGTTCTCATTTTGGCACTTAATTCTTTTACCCCTTTATACCCCTTCTGTTGGCAGTCTTTCTTGTGTTTGTCCCAGTGGCTAGCCTGACATAACTTTGAGCAATATAGGGTTTTTTGGCAGGATGTGCAAACTCTTAAATTATGACCACCGCCCTTCATCCCACACCCAGCGCATAGTTGGTGGCACTCTAACATCTGGCAGGTTACTTCCTGTCCCGTGGAAGTAACCCTCTCTCGTTTAACTGAGCATCCCTGGACAGGTTTACTGCCCTTGCTCTACAGCCTGCAAATAAATGCTCACTGCTTCCACATCTATAGCAGTGGGTGCAATAATTGTCAGTGTCACTCTGCTGACAGTTGAGACATCTTCTTCGTTGACTACTCATTTGAGAAGAACGGTGTGGTGCAAATCCTTGCTGGAACTGAGCTGTTCTCCCTCTCTGTCCTGGATTGTAATTAGACCAGTAGCCAGGGAATGGGCATTCTGGATAAATAGCGGAGGCATAGTTTCGGAAACCTGGCAAGGAGAGACCCTTTTCTGCAGCTGTCTGGGGCAACTGAATCGACTCTCTGATCTGTGAAACTTCAGCGCTGAGATTCTTTAACAAAGCCATGTCTGACTTTATTTCTTTGAGTTCATTTAACAAATCAGGGTTATGTTTACTTTTAATTTCCTGAAATGACGTTTTTCCTTTCTTTTCTGCAGGTACTGAGGTTTCGTTACATTCCGCCGAATGCACTGCCACTGAACGATGCTGGACTGCCATCTTCTTTTTGTTTTGTCTTTCTGTTTCAGTCATGCATGCAAGATTTAATTTCTCTAACAAAAGCTCATCACTAACATCTGTTTGTTGCAGGTATGGTTTCAAATCCCCTCTGATGTAGTCACTTTGCAGACCGGTAAGGACAGTATGCAGAAACATGTTTTGCACTAGAATGGGGTCATATTTGAGACTGGACTCCGCTTCCTGTGACGCAAATAGGGTTTTCTGTCTAAGATCCAGGACACGAATTAAAAAGTTCTGAGGTGTCTCCTTACTGTCTTGAACTTCCGACATCAGTTGCTTGTACAGCTCTGTGGCACCCCTCTCCTGGTAGTGTGAACGAAGGATTCTTCTTAAAGTAGGCAGTGTTAAGTCTGCTTTGCCCTCTAAATAGCTGCGTAACTGCATACCAGGTACAATTGCTTTAATCACTGCATGGACTATTTCGTGTTCAGGGACATTTTTCTTTTTTCCATTCTCAATTTGATGGGCAAGGCTGGAAAAACTAAGTTTATCTTTCTGGCCTGGTTCCCCAATCTGACCAGATATTTTAAACTCCCTTTGCCAAAGAAGTGATTGGGTAAGATCTTTTGTCAAGATACTGCCCTGGAATGTCTGGTCTTTTTGACTCTCTGTCTTTGCCTCTTGTTTTGGTTCACTCTCTTTTGGCTGTAAAGATAACTGTAAGGCTAACTGAAGTGCTTCAATCTGTTTATGCAATTTTTCTTGTTCTGGCATCTGAGCTACATGCAATTCCTTTTGCTGTGACTCTACTGTGTTTTGATTTGACAACTGAATTTCAGTGATTTTGTCTTTAAGGTTAAGGAGAAATGACATACCCTGGTCTTCAAGTTCCTCTACCTCATCTCTTTCGATATACCTTACAATATGGGCAATCAGAAATGAGCGACTTTTCCCCAAAACATTCTCTCTTTGCATACCAACAATATGTAGAAAGTCACATACTGCAATCAAATGATCACTGTTAAGTGAGTAAAGTGTCCCCACTACTTCCAATCTTAAGTCCTCCAGTGTGCTCATGTTGGTTGTGGATAAGTGGTCAGTCTCAGCAGAATGTCTACTTGGTTTGGAAGAACTGACAGCTCTCCTGGTTGAATAAGGAACCTCAGATTACTCGCACTCCCTCCCGTCCGGTTGTAAGGCTACTGCACACTGTCAAACTCCTATCGTTGTTGTTATGGTTGCAAGGTGGGATGTCGTCACATGGCACTGCATTGATCGGCAGAACCAGGAACCACCCAAATCCTCGCTGGGGCCTCCAAAATGTTGCACCCCTGAAAAGGGGAAATTATGACATCAATAAAAGACCACTCAAACTCTTACTGCTGTCTGTGCGTGAGCTGTGTTGGCTGTGACATTCCTTGCTTTTTTCAACAATTATCACATGTATAACAAATTTATGAATAAATGAAAACAATAATTCAATAAATCACATCAGCATATGTTCAAAGCCAGTATTACAGACAACACTTCATGTAATACGCTTTCTTTTAAATTAACACTCATGTCTGTGTCTACTTACAACCATAGCATGAGTCATTTCTTTGTGAAAATACTAGTTCTTTTAGTTTTCAACATCATGGTTATTTTTTCTTGCATCAGCAAACACTCAAATAACAGGTATTTACAGGGTTAACTTGTTTTCAGAATTGACTCAAAGTCTGTTCACATCTCTGTAGCTTTGTGCTCAATAAAGTGTTTATTGTGTATATTTTAATTAAACTGTGTTGTAAAAAAAATAATAATTTAATCATTTCATCGTTTTTTTAATCTCCTCCCATTCTTTCTACCTGCCTTACCTGTCAGTTTCACTAATGGCCCATTAGGGGAGGGATCTTTGTCTTTTCAGGTGATAATCACTGAATATTCATGGCTATTATCATGCCCCCGCATACAAGCTTTCAGTCTTTTAAAATGTAAAAACTATATTGTTTTCTGTGAATAAGTAATTGAAATGATTTTCACATCATTCTGAAGTAAATATTCTAACTTCATATGCTGGTTACTCTAAATTCTTATTCAGGACCATTCACTATGGCTTGGATGGCCTTATTTTAGAAAATTTATTTTCCCAAAACTTAGTAACCACGCATAATATTTTATTTTCTAAAAAATGCAAACATGTACAAACATCATGTTCACATATTATTTTAGCTTTCACAGGCTGCGCCTCCGGAAGTCAGCAGCGGGAACCCTCACCTGAATATTAGTTCCTACCCGGACTCATTCTCCCCACGTACCATGGGTACTTCCGTGCTCTATTCCCGCCACCGCCGGGCAATAAAAGCCCGGCTTGGACCTCAGTTCTGTGCGAAGTTTTGTTTTGCCTGGCATACAATTCCGAGCATTCTTCCCAGTTGTATTACTCTGTGCTTGTTTTTGGACTGATTACCGGACTTCTGATTCTCGCTACCTGCCCTGATTTACTGCCTGTTTTCCGTTGTGAGTTTGGATTTTCCCCGTTGCTATTGTTTGCCTGTGTTTTGACCTACGCCTGTACGACTACGCTACCTAATAAAAGCCTGCAAATGGATCCCACTGACTCCGGTGAGTCCGCATCACAGTAGCACAGTTTCTGATGTATACAAAAACAATTATGTGTTGGTCAATAGTATGTTATAGGTAGTTGAAATAATCACAAATATCAGAGCATGTTCAAACATCTCAGGGACCCAAAAATCACCTCAGAATCCAGAGAGTTAAAATGACAGTGTGCCCGCCTCCCGAACAGTATTAGGTAAATTGTTCCAGAGCTTGGGTGCTAAATAAGAAAAACATCTTGCACCCGCAGTAGATTTTGATATTCTAGGTATTATCAAATGGCCAGAGTTTGGAGAACGCAGCAGACGTGGAGGACTATAATGTGATAAGAGCTCGCTCAAGTACTGAGGAGCTAAGCCATTCAGGGCTTTATAAGTAATTAACAAGATTTTAAAAATCTAAACGTTTGATACGTCCTATCTATATGTTTTTTAGGAAGCCAGTGCAGTGTTGACAGCACCGGGCTAATACTATGCTAATAATATGCTCATACTTCCTGGTTCTAGTAAGGACTCTAGCTGCTGCATTTTGAACCAACTGTTGTCTATTTATCAAGCGTGCAGAACAACCACCCAGTAAAGCATTACAATAATCTAACCCTGAGGTCATAAACGCATGAATTAACCTCTTTGAGTTTAAAAGCATAGAACGCAATTTAGATATGTTCTTGAGATGGAAAAATGCAGTTTTACAGATACTAGACACAAAAAGCGGGATTGTTTAAATTCTTTTGCAGTGGGCCGTGAAAGCATATGTGTTTGGCTGTATGGAGTGATTTTTCAGGACTATTTTCATGTAGAATTGGAAAGAATTGTTTTTTCAGTATGTGGACACATAAATTGTGATATAACTAAACACAACCAATTTGAACTGGACAATGGACCATTCAACCAAATGACCAAAATAGCAAAGTAAGTGTGCAACATTGATCATTGTTCTCACTAAAATATTTTCTCAAAACATGGGATTTGCAGTTTATTTTAAAGATGAATTATTGTGCACCCATAGCACTCTATTTTGTCATTAAAACACAGTATACCACAGGAAAAGTAATCAAGTGCATCCACTACAAAAAGGATATGTCTAAAAATTTAACTTCTGCATAATGATTATGCCATTTCAGTGCTTATTAATTAGAGTACACATAGGTCAGAGTTTGGGTGCAGGTGCGCAAATTTTTCCATCAAGTTATCAATCCCACCTCCTGCATAGGAAATGGCATACACGTCTTTCAGGGCAGGTTTTGTGCATTCACAACGGTTATAAATGAGGCCCAGCTCAGAAATTTAGTTTAGTGGATGTTTATTTTATCATATCATTGCCATTGCATTCGCCATGTTCAACAATCATCATTTCAACCACTTGGCTATCTCTGTAACTTAAAGGCCAAGACTTAAAAAAGTTAGATATACAACACTTAAAATTTTTAAAACTGTGGTATTTTTAAATATTTGAATGTGGGTTAATCAGGGTTTCTGCAGGATTTTAAGGCATGCTAAAATAAAATTAATACCATATAAGCAGGGTAATGTCTTTAAAACCATTTTCAGCTGTAAAATTACTGTAAAAAGCATTGTAAAAATTTTACGGTTCAGAAACAAGTTCACAAACAAAACATGGGAAAGGCATTTTGTTGCATGTTGATCAGTTTGATGGTATTACATGACCTCTTGACAAAATGCGTTAAAAAAAAAAAATAATTAAAATGTAAAATTAAAACCGCCAGTAGGTGGCAGCATTTCACTGGTTAACACACCTGAATGAAATCATCAGTTTGTTAGGAGAGAGAGGCCCTGTCCCAATATCCGCACTTCCGCCCTTGTGCCCTTCAATGCGCGTTCTCGCTGAGGGGTGCAAGACCGTAG
>JAUCNO010002619.1:0-11291 GCA_032353835.1 Enteromius viviparus
TCTATCTATCTATCTATCTATCTATCTATCTATCTATCTATCTATCTATCTATCTATCTATCTATCTATCTCTCTCTGTCTGTCTGGCTATGTCTGTCTGTCTGTGTGTGTGTGTGTGTGTGTGTGTGTGTGAGAACAGGTTTAAGGTCAGGTAACCTTTTGAAGCACACCTGTGGTTGTTTTTAAGGCCGGCCGTTTTGTTGTGACATACTGGAGAAATGCCGCATTGTCTCTGTCAACATGACCAGCATCTGTCAGAGTCACTGGCATGAATCTCTTTGACACAGATCAGGAGCCTTTGAGGAACCTTTTAAGCACCTTTATTTTTTAGAGTGTGTAAATAAATCGAGATGCAAACGCAGGTCTGTGCAGAAAAGACAACCAGATGCTGTGCAGAGCCAAGCTGTAAAAAGAAGTCTTTACATATTTTTTATTTAGTTCCAGACCACATCAGTAAGAACTTATCCTTTGGTTACTTCGTTTTAACATGGATTCCTTACAAACAAGTCAGAATTTGACACAGGATTTTCAAAAAGATTGTAAAGTAAAGGTACTCAATTTTTAGTGAACAGAAGGCTGAATGAGATTTTGAGCTCTGGAATATGGGAAGATTATCAATGACTCATATTCTTTGATTGATACTTTATGATGACCTATAATATTTACGACAATGTCATATTGCGTCTGTCGTCATGAAAGGACGTATGACTGTCATTACCAATTTAAAATGCATGTTTTGTTTAAATGCATTTGTGGACCAGGGTCACATACAGTATAAAAGTATTACTGTTTTGTTTATATCAAAAGTATAAAATCAATTATTTTTAAATGATAATCCACAACCGTTACACAGAACTCAATCTCACATTTCTGTTTGTAGGAGTTGCAGAATGGCCACCCCTCCTCCCTCTCTCTCTTTCTCCCTCGCTCTCTCTCTCTCTCTCTCTCAGGACTGGTGCCCAGCTCTTGTCCAGCTTTCTCTGCAGTGGTTCCTTTGTGTGTCTTGGATCGGGTCAGTTCTCCAGACACACGGCGGGCCTTTGTGTCTGCCCTGCTGTTCCTCATTCCCACACTTTCCACATTCTTCTTTTTCATTTAAATCTTTCTTTTTTCTTCTTCTTCTCACCAACCTCAAGCCATGCTAAGACTTTGATAGGAGCTGCTGATGTGGAGATGAAGGATAAGTGTTTTGTTGTGTGAGCGCATGGCTGCTCTCAAAGACTGTCAGAAAATCTGCTCCCATTATTTTTGATTTTCCTTTCACCTTAGTCGTTATGAAATAATTATAATAATATATTCTATCTATCTCACACACACACAACACTTCCACAGGTCTAAAAGTGCATAAAACAGAGGACCACACGTCTGAGGTTTGTGAGGACGGGGGCCACAGTAGCCCCTTTGAGAGTAGATTACCGGGGCAGCTGCTGTCTGCTCTCACTCTAATGCTTCATGATTTGTGGCTTTGCTGCATTTTGCAGATCTAATAATTCTTCAGCTCACCTTATTTAACACCAAAAGGAGAGCAAGATCAGAGGGGCATGAGAATGAAGGAATAGAAGAGAGTTGAGAGAGGGCATTGCTTTACTCTATCCATACAGCCATTGTGAATAATGTGAAAAAAACTGTGCTATGTTGTTGCTCACTAGCTTAAAAGCAACCATGCTACTGGTCTACTCTACTGGTCCCTACTCTGTTCCCTCCTATAATGCAGATCATACGCTTGATTAGAAAAGTAATGGTACACCTCTTCTTGAATGACTTGAGGTATCATTTCTGTGGTCAGTTACGTAACAAATTTGAATAAGTTGAGTGTGAGGGGTTTCTTGAAAAAAATTCATGAAACCGCTTAATTCCACAAAAGATTCTTTCAAGCAGAAAAAGTTCTTTTAATTAGTAAACTACTTCATTCTAAGAAAAAATTGAAATATTGATGCTTTAGAAATAGCATTAGGTTTATAGAGACAACATGTGCAAATATAAAAATTAAAAAAAGGATAGTTCTGATATTTATATTTTATTATTTTAGCCAAAGCCACTTTCATTGCACTAAACACACACTTTTTATCATTTGATGTATTCCTTAAGTGATTGATTTTAACTAAAAATATACTGCACTATTAGAAATTACTTAATTTGTAAAATAACAGAAAAAGTACTGGCAGATCATTACACATGATATTATCCATTCATTTCTGTATTAAATAATAAATACAGATTTTTTTTAATTATACAGTATATTGTGCTCTATTTTTACCGATTTCTTTAGAATGTAAAATAAAAGTTTTTATTATATTAATTAAAATAAATTAACTAAAACACAAAAAAATACAAATTATTCAAAATTTCTTTTTAGTTTAAATTCAAGTACTAAAATAAATAATACTAAATAACTGAAGAAAATAGCTAAACTAAAGCTAAAACTAAAAACACAACAAACTAAAATAAAAACAAAAAATAAATACTAAATCAAAATATTAATAAAAACTACAATTGTATATAAATGATAAAGAAAATAACACAGCAAAAATCTGTGCCATCGGTATTCTTATTGCAGTGCTTTGATCAAGCCACAGGAACAATTAACTGCTGACTGGCCCAACATGTTTCACTTTCCTTATGATTTTCTTTCTGCTCCATGATAGAGTCCCTCCAATTATGGAAAATAAAAAATAAAAAAAAAAATAAAACAAAACAGGATTGTTCTGATAATGAAACAGCCATTAACAAAACAAAACCTTTGAAATGCAAATCCTGGAGACTTTGATGACTCATTCATTCACACTGACAGAAGGAGCTGTTTATAGACAACAGTAACTCCAGTAGCAGCATCTTTGTTGATAAAGTGTGGCGGTGCTCTAATTAAAAGAGGGAGAGTTTGTGTCTGTTGCGTTCCCAGACGAAGAACAAAGTCTTTCTTGGTGGTCCTGAGGCACACTGACTGATCCAGAGCACACGGCGGTAAAACACACCTACCTGTATTTTACTGCAGCTGTCTGAATACTGTGTGGGAAGAGATTTGGGCCGATCTTCACGCTGAGAGCCATTCCAGTTCAGTATCACAGCTTCTCGAAACCATCTCCTCCTTTTGATGTCAGAAAAAGAGAACTTTTAGAAACATAGGTCTCTTCATTTATAAAACTAGGATGCTTTTTAAAGCATACTGATTTAAATAAGGGAGTGTGAACCAAGATAAGTGCACATGACCTGAGGCCTCCGACTCTTCCAGCAATGCACGTGGACATTAAAGTTGATAAGGCAAGGCCGACCCCTGGGGTCAGAAGCAAAACTATTTGGTCCGATCAAGATATGTCACACTGCGACTGATAAGAACCTTTGGACCAAAGAAAGTGTTGACGGATTTCAAGATTTCAAACTGAGGTCATTTATCCAGGAGAACCTGAGGCCATCTTTAATCTGATATCAAATCTGCTCATGGAGTTTACAGAAAGCAATTAAACCATTTGATGGCTCAATAGAAATGAGTTTAAAGTCACACAACCCCTCTTTTCCCACAAACAGCAGGATAACGAGACTATTCACACAAGAGGTGAATGTGCAAACAAAGAGGCTTCTTATCAAGAAAACGCACCCACAAACAATCTGTTATCTCTCTCATTGAAGACCTTAAGATTAAAAAGAAAGCAATACTAGAAGAGAATTTAGATCCGTGGGGAGAAAAAAATGAAATGTGCATATTGAGTTTGAAATGAAATAATGGAAAAGTCTCTTTCATCAGTATGAATGCTAAGACATCTGTGAAAACGTCGGCCTGTAAGTAATCTATCTCCTATTTGTTTGCAATGTAATGCTTGAAATTTAGCACAAGCACAGGCAAGCCACAGCATTCCCAGCCTTAAATTATGGGCAGAGAAATGTCCTTTGCTTGCTGGGCTTGTTACCATAATAACTATGTGTCCTTTAGATTGTATTAAGACGTTACGGATCATATAGAGTTCACTTGTGATGATTTATAAAGTCGGGCAGATGTTGATCATGGGGATGTTATTAGAGAGTTTTATTGGGGTCTGGTATGGACCAAGGAGTTAGACCTAAAGAAAGCCATCCATCAGCATTCCCATTCCTCTCAATGGCAGTTACTTGGCTGGTGGAGGAACTTTCGGAAACATGAAATCTGAATTCTGCCACCTTTTCTCACACCAATGTTTCACCTGAGCTGAGTTATACCCCGGAGCTGCAGGAAAATAACGTCATGACAATTCTGACTGGCTGATGGCACCAAAAATAGCAAAACACAGGATGCTTATAAAGAAAAACTGAGATGTGAATTACAGTTTTGTGCGTGTATTATTTCTGTATCTTTAAAATATAGTATTAATATTTTTAATTAGTTCTATTTTCGATTTTTATTTTATTTTTTTATTTTAGGAATTTCATTGAGTGCTTTTGTATTTTTTTTTTTAGTTTTAATTTTTTATTGTTATTTTTATTATAATATTTGTATTTTTTATAATATTTGTTATTTCCATTTTAATAATGTTAGCTACTTATAAATCTGAAATGTTGGTAACTAACAACATTTACAGACATTTTAAAAAGCAACACTAATTTGATGAATTAACAATTAAATCTGATTTATTAAATTTAATTTAAACGCTACATAAATGTCTCTCTATCACCTCTTTGAGTTTGTTAATGCTGTAGTATAATTCAAAACTTATTTATAGGACTGTTTTAAATCTACAAACATGCTAATAAGAGTAATAAAAGTTTTACTGTTTCTGGAACAGAATGCATCCAAATGATGACAACTAGATGATTTGTTAGATAATTACTAACAGAATACTCCAGCATCTTCTCATATAATCAAATCATTTCCATCTATAATAGCAGCTGTTAAACTATATGGACAAAGCAGATAAAATCAAGATTTCATCTCCCGCTTTCGTCAAATAAACAAAATTTCTGCATTTGCAAGCCGTGATCGGTTCAGTCAAAGCAACTCTGTTTGATTTGAAATGGTTGATAGATAGTAAAAGAAGCATTTATCAGTGAGTGACATTAGTTTCATTCTCATAATTTTGTGTGTCTGTTGTGCACCTGTCTGACAGAGAAGGAGGGTTTTGGCTGTCAGCTGAACATTCCAGAAGAGAAGTCACCCCGTTAATCCTCAAAGCATCGCCATGGGACGCCCCACACACCCCTTTATACCCCCCCTCTGGCCATTCCTCTGTCCTCTCTTCCTTTTCACCCTATCAACTATCCATCTATCCATTGACCCGCCGCCCCCTTCAATCAGACCTGGTTTAAACCAACCAGCGCTACACCAAAAGTATGGAGACTGTGTGAACCAGATTAAAAGAGCCCCTTTCACCCGTCCTGAAAAAAAAAATTAATCCTCACAAAAATTCTCTAATGAAAGCAAATATTGTTCATTCCATGTCCGAGGAAGACCACAGCAAAGTGAAACAGAGTAAATGCTTAGTGCATGTAATTTGCATTTTTAAGCATTTATTTGACTTGATTTTTAATTGTGAAACAGATAATTTGGCATAATGTCCAGGCTGCAATTTTACCAAAAATTTAAATAGTAAATATATATATATATGTGTGTGTGTGTGTGTGTGTGTACATATATGTTATGATGTTGATAACATGTGTGTTTATATATATATATATATATATATATATATATATAAATATTAGGGCTGTCAAATGACTAAAAATATTTAATCAAATTAATCAGAATTTTCTGTGGATTAATTATGATTAATCACTGTTTGCAACTACACCTGAATCCTAACCAGGATACAAAAAGATAAATAACGGAACACAGATACATAATTTTCATATTATGTCTGTTTATTAACTCGGCTAAATAATGGTGGTTTAAATCAAACTGAAACATACTAGATACCATAATATTTGTCTTTGCAATGAGAACATTCTTTTATCTTTAGCCTGACCTTCAGCAAGACTCCAGTTTCACACTGCAGCGCGAAGTATAGTTTCGGGTGCGGAGTTTATTTTTTGCTGCACCGCTTATGCTGAATAAAGTGCATTGTTTTTGATCTAAACTGGCACGGTTTACATGAAAAGTAACAGATTTTAAGATAAAATCGTGCAATTGATTGCATTTTCGTGTTTTACACACACCATATGAAAAATAAAACACATATAAACAAATCACTAAAACGAGTTTTTGCCCAAACTACAAAGGGCTGTTAAATGAATAAAATTAGAGGTATTTGCTAGCACATTCAGCGCACAATGCTCCTGCTCTGCATACGCGCTGCTTGGCGTGTTGTCGTTTTGCCCTCGATGTCCCACTTAACGTTACGTGGAACAGACAGGGACAGCCTCTGCAAATTGATGCTCCTCAGTTTTTATTATAGTCAGAGCAAAAGACTTCAGTTCCCACGTGTCACGAATGCAATGTGCAGTTACTCCGAGGTAATTGTTGTCCTACTTTCCTGTCAAATAATTTGTCACACTGCTTGAAATTTGTTCAATAAATTGACGTAATTAACGACAAAAAATAATTAACATCGTTAATGCGTTATTTTTGACAGCCCTAACATATATATGTTTCTGATTTCATACAACAGCTTTAAACCCGTAGCTTTTAATATATTTAAGTTTGCTTTTTTACCTTTATGTTTTAATGTTTTACTTTTTGTTATTATCTTTATCAAATCAGCCTTGACTAATAGCCCAAAATTAGGAAAACATTATGCAGTGTTGGAACAAAACGAGGGTGATTAAATCATGAAAGATTGTAATTGAACTATTTCAGTATAAGTTTTATACTATTGAATAATTTAACTGAATGTATTTTAAATATTGATTCAAACTCACACAATATTCAACTGGAAATCAAATAGTGTGGATGGCATAATCACAGTATTTAAGTGAGTTTGTGATTGGTTTTTTTTTTTCTGTGTCTGTTCCATGTGAAATAATACTGGGTTGGAACTTTATTATTATTGCTCTTTTGTTGATTTTGATTACTTCTATTGTCCTCATTTATCGCTTTGGATAAAAGCATCTGCTGAATAACTAAATGTAAATGTTTTAGATAAACTGTTCAGTTAAAGATTGCATACAAGTAAGGGGGGTAAGCTTGCATCTTTAAATGATTCCTATTCAAAAGCAGCTCTTCGCAGTATATCTTAATTTTCTAAAGACTGTGGTTCACAATGTTTCAGTTTTATGATTCTGTGTGTGTGTGTGTGTGCATATACGCATGTCAAAGTCCCGTCTTTCCCCCATCCTTAAAATATTACTCACACAAAAAGCTCTTTATCTTCCTGGGAAATTCTGATGTCCGGGTAGATTTTGCTCTTGGCATCTCCCCCACTCTGCTGGATATGAAACTGGAAAAAAAGAGAAGTTTGACTGTACATGACAAACTTGTGTTTGCTTCAACAGTCTTTTTAACAGGTCATCTTGCTCTTTACTAGCACAGTATTTTAATCTCAGACTCAAGTCTTGTACAAACCGGAGCGCTTGATCTAAGGTAAATCAGTGAAAGCTTCCGGAGCGATAACTGGTGGATTTACCTCAGCAAATAAACGACAGGATTCAGCTTTAGTGTTGTCTCACTGATCTTTCATTATTCAGTTAAGCTTCTGCAATGAACTAATCCTCATTATCTCAACTCCATTCAAATTTTGTTTCAGATGATTTCAGTATAAACATTGTGCTTTTGAATCATTTTATCTGAATAAATTTAGGAAATACACTCCAGATTCTTTTTTGAATCTATTAAACCATATAGCTGGTATCACTTTGGCTACGTTCCAAAACCTAGTGAGCTCCCTGCAAAGGCAATATCTACAAATTCAACAGATTATTATAAGCATATAGCCATACGTTAGTTGATTTGGAAGCAAGACTCCCTCTCTTGCTTTCTTTTCTGATTGTGCTTGTTCAGACCTGCTTTACAGATGAAGAAATTATCTCTACAGATTTCAAGCATCCTTAACGGTCCACAATAAAGTGTTTACTAGTGAGTAGCTCTGGTTTTGGCAGAGACTTGTTTGTTTGGGACTGACCTTTGCATTCAAACGTATTATCAGTAATCAGCGCAAGAGAATAAAAGAGATCTCAACAAGGTAGTAGGAAAGATATGAAACCAAGAATAAAAATAAGAGTGCCGTCCCCACCTGATCAACTCTGTTACATAAAAGCCAGAGAAGTGTGTGGGATGTGCTGCGGTTTTCATTTTCTGAAGACCATTGTTTCATCCCACAGATACAATCAGCAACACTTCAGGAACCTCAGGAATTCGCTCGAAGGCCAAAAAGAAATCCTTTGGAAGCGTTATCTATAAATGTGTATGTTGGTGCTTAAAGGTCTGCGTGATGTAAGAATGTGCATGCATAGGGTACAAGAATGCTCATTTTGTGCAGTTAAGTAAAAAGCTAAATATGGCTCGAAATCAGAAACAACAAACTGAATAGATACATGTAACATTTGCTCAAGAGAGTATGCGGTACAGAAAATAACACTCATAAACAGGTAACTCATCTGATGTGTGAGGAACCCGGGCCATGCTCTCTCAGGAGAGTCTTTCACTTATGAAGGGAGAACAGGAGACAGAAATAGAGACGAGGGATGATCATTCAAATCTCCGTTCCACTGTGGGTTATCCTTGACATGAAAAACTCACACTCATGGTTTTCTTAACCCTAAGAACATTAAAGGAAACAAGCTGGAAAATGTTATTTACTCTTACATGGACATCTAGCGTCTCATAAACCTTATACTGAAGCACTATACAAACGGAATGAAGCCACGCGAATGATTTCGCATGATTAGTGAAGGTTTGCATTGTGCAGTTTTGTCAGAATACGGGTGACTGACTATGAAAATGGCAGAAAGGGAAAAATGTGCTTGTGGAAAAGTGTTGCACTTAATTATTAAAGCTAACATTTGCACAGCAAACATACACGATGTCTGTCCACAAACTCTCCCTTGTGAGAAGCTTTTTGTTTTGTTTAGCCCTTCACTTGCTTTGCAGTATATATATACAGATTGCAGTATTTGAACAACTTTAGCCATTAGCCATGCAGTATCGTGCGCAGCACAAGTCAAGTCTGTTGGATATTGCAATGATGAAAGGTCAAATTATGAAGACTAATACATACAGTATGTTCTAATTAACAGGTCAACATTCGTTGTCAACTAAAGTAGTAGTTGTCTACTAAAATATCAGACTAGTTAGAGTTATCATGCAACATATTGCCCTTTTCACACATTTTATCCCTGGGTCATTTCTTAAATCCAAGACAAACATAATCTCAGGTTATCTTGACAAATACATTTACACCTCAATTCAGGGTAATGCTGTGTAAGCAAGTCTCCTTGGTTAAAAGTGACCCCTGTGTAATACTGCTTTAACCAAGTTCAAATGGATCTTAATCCATTGGTTAAAGGGGCAGTTCATCGAAAGATGAAAAAATACCCCATGATTTACTCACCCTCAAGCCTTCCTAATATTATATGACTTTCTTATTTCAGATAAATACAATCGGATTGATATGTCCTTTTAAGCTTTATAAATGGCAGTGTGAAGCTGTTAATATTTAATATTTAAGATGATCATTGTGCGATATGTAATGCGCATCTCGTCAGTAAAGGCGGGTCTATAATCAGCTGTAAATTCCATCAGGTGCGTGAGCCGCATTTACTACGCAGAGCCGCTGTTCAGTGATGAGCTGTGCAAATCTGCGTTCCTTATCAGTGTGATTTCGTGCAGCTCGTCTGTGAACAATGGCTCTGCGTTGTAAATGCTTCTCAATGTGAAATCACGCACCTGATGGAATTTACAGCTGATTATAGAACTGGCTTTAAGTACAAGATGCGCATTACATTTCGCACAATGATTATCGTGCAGCCCTATTTAATAATTCAACAGAAGTCCAATAAAGTGCATGCATTCATCATAAAAAAAGAGCCTCGCTGTGTTAATAAAGGCCTCCTGAAATTGATAGCATATTTAAAGCTTTATAAACAGTAATCTCTTGCTCCCCAAACAACAGGATGACATGCATGCAAGGCTGCAGGTCAAAAAATACTTTTTTTATTTCCTTATACTTATGCTGTTTCAGAAACCTATGAAGCCCGCAGCATCACCTGCAGGAGAAAAAAAAAAAAGATCCATGGCGACGGATTTGCAATTCGCTCCCTCAGTTTATAAACCGTACCCAGGAATTCTTAAACTGTTCCTTCGGTTTAACAAATTGTGTCCACGGTTGAATAAAAAGTACCCACGAATTTCCAATCCGTGCGCTCAAAGTTTGTAAACCGAACGTTCGGTTTGTGAATCCGTACCAACAGATTCAAAATCCATGCGCACGCTTTCGCAATCTGTTCCCACGGGACTGTAAACTGTACTCATGGATTTGTGGCCCCGCCCCCAGTATTTGCAGGCAGATTCAACCAGCCACCTGGATTCATTGTATTGTTTATTTTATAAAATGGAGGATTTTCTTAATTTTCTAAAAAATGATAGACTCTGTCAGTGTTTCGAGAGGAGAAGGTAAAAAACAATATAAAGCAAATAATGTGCATGCTTTACTCATTGGATTCATTTTAGGAGAATAACTCCCAGGTACGTGTTAATGAATCTAATTGTATATGGTAATACACAAATCCATGAGTACAGTGTAAAGTCCTGTTGGAATTTGAGTGCACGGATTGGAAATTTGCGGGTATCGTTTATTAATCCGTGGCCACTATTTGTTAAACCAAGGGAACAGTTTAAGAATTTGTGGGTACGTTTTATAAACGGAGGGAACGAATTGCAAATTCGTTGCCATGGATTGGTTTATTTTCTCCTGCAGGTGATGCTGCGGGCTCGGTAGAAACCACCTGCACTACATAACTTAAAACATGGACATGTACATGTATAGGTAGAGAGATACTTTATACAGTAGATATGTATAATCTATATGTATATAGATTCTCTATTATTTACAGTAGATCAAGAACACGTCTGGGTGCTTTAAACAATCGAACTGGGAATTTATCAACACATATCTATGGGTACAGCAACAAACATGATGTTATTGTTTACACGATCATCAACGAAACGTAGAGCAACGTTTTCATTTACACTGAAACTAACCCCAGTGTTTTCAAACTAAAAAAGGGGTCTGCAGTGTTTTCGAAAGTCTCTGTTTTCAAGGGTGGAAGTGTAAACAATAGGCGTAACCATAACAAAAATTATACGTTTTAACTTAACAACCAGAGCCGGACAGTAACGGAGTACATTTACTTGAGTACAGTACTTAAGTACAATTTTGGGGGATCTGTACTTTACT
>JAUCNO010002620.1:0-11284 GCA_032353835.1 Enteromius viviparus
ATTACATTACATTACATTACATTATATTATATTATATTATATTATATTATATTATATTATATTATATTATATTATATACACTGTATTGTCCAAAATGGGTAAATTTGTCTTGGACACTGGAACCCGGATACACATTACACTATATTATTTACAAGTATGCACAGTGATAGCTGGTTATAGCTATTAATTATAAGAATATAACAAAAAAAAAATTTGAAACATTTATTTCATCACTGAACAAATTCATTGAACAAATATTGAAAATGTTTTTTTTCCTCATTTTAACTGATGCATTTGAGACTGGATAACTTTATCTTGGTTACTTATTTACATCAGAAGAAAACGCCAATATTCTTGTTGTTGTTTTATATTTCATTTAGCCTTTTGCTTATTTTAAGTTTTTGTTTTACTATATATATATATATATATATATATATATATATAACTTTAATAATTTCAGTTGTAGCGTAGTGTTAGTGTACCTAATTATACCTATTTCTGTAAGTTGCTTGTAAAACATTTTTAATTTTACATCTAATAGGTGATTTATGTTTTGTTTTTTTTTATTCCAACTTTATTTAAATTACCAGAAACAACTTTTTTTTCCATTTTAAAATTTAGTTAATGATAAAAGCACTTGAAATAAACACTTGAGTCTGATCGTGGAGCAGATGGTGTAATGCTGTCCAGTAGTGCTTTAGCAGAGAGTAGAGCTTGTGGATGCCCATCCTGTTTCTTTTTTTTTGGTGGGTGGGGCTGCTATTGATCCCTGGCTGTGCTGTGTGCTGTACCTCGTGCCAGTGTGTGTGATTAATGTGGACGTCATGGCGGCGGGACTGAATGAGGCTACAGAGCACAGGCGGTCGGAGCCGCCAAAAGCTTCCTCCCTCACCATGTGTGCAGACGCCCCTCATTACCAAACACTTATCAGGCCTACATGAGAGATTAGGCAGGCCCAGTCACAGCCAGCACCAGACCTGTCCCATCCCTTCCTCTCTTCCTTCTTAACGCTATCGCCTTTTCCCTCTGCTTTCTGTACAGTACGTAGCTTCCAGTGCTCTCTCCGCCTCTCGTACTCTCTCTCTACCCCTCCTGATCTTTCCAGATGTTGCTCAGCAGCCCCATGAGAACCCCAGCGATGGGAGATGTATTAATACATCCTATTGATTAGATCAGGACCCCTGACAGTCATTTGCAGAGATACCATCTGGCTGCTGTTCCAATGCCTTCACCCAAACAGGACATGACACCTTATTAATCTCCACTGCCGCTCTATAGACGCTTCGCCTTTTGCGCACAGAAGCCCGACTCTGTCGGAGTGGCAAGCGGAGATGCAGGCAGACCTGAAGGGTGCAAGAAATTAAGGTTATTACACAAATTGAGCCATATGGTCCAAATATTTCAGAGCTGAAATTTACTAGGCAATAAAAATTGCTCCTGCCTTCCTAATGGTGTAAATTACAGTTTAACCATGGCTCTAATGATGTCCTTCTGCTGCCTGTAACCACTCTAACATGAAGGACATTGTTTAAAAAATGCACAGGAAAAAAAAATAAGGGGGAGGGGGGGTTGAAACTCCGGCAGCATGTTTACAATCTGTTAGTTTATCATTAAGAACACAGTGAAGAGTGCATAAACATGATGGCGGCGCGTTGGACCGTGTCTTTGTGTAGACTCGTATACACACTGTTGAAGCAGAACCGCGAGGAGCTCGTTTGGGCCCTGGTGGAACCCGCGCTCATTTGCCGAAAGGACACACAGAGGGGAGCTCCCGATGGCCTGTGGATTTTGATAGTGGATTCCTTTGAGCTTTCACAAACTTTAATCTCATTCCTTGTTTCAGAACAGGCTGATGACACAATTGAGGATTTGTTGCCTTTGGTGCTTACAACTTGTATACTGTATATGTGCATGTATAATATGTGTATATATATATATATACACTATATACAGTGTGTATATGTACTGTATATATATTTATATACTGTATATATACAACATTTTTTACAATATTATACAGATTGTGTACTTTTTTTTAAATTATTATACTGACATATTCTATAATATACTATGGACATAATATATGGACTATATTATATTGGCCAAACAATACACTGAAAAAGGTTTATCCTGCTATTATATTGTCTAGAATCTGCTTTCAGATTGCAGAACAGAGTAAACACTCTGAGAAAGCCTTTTAAATCTAATTTCTCATTTAAAGAGCTAAAGTTAGTGGTGTACTTGACTGCATGTGCTTTTATTTTCGGAAAACAGCTTCTATCATTCACAGTCTTGATTGTGATACTCAGATCGCCACATTCAGAAGAGGTAAACGGTACTTTCGTCTGTTTCTTTATGTGTGCGTTTGCATGCATGAGGGGTTTCCTTCATCAGACACCGGCCCAGTCTGAAGAACAGCTCAGTGATTCAAGGGCCCTCCATCTGATTGAGGCTTGGCTTGAACAGAACTTTACATCTAAACCACAAATAATTAATAGTGTCAAGGCATCTCAGGATCTGGTTGTCAGTTGTTAGTACGGCAGAACGAAAGGGAAGAATCTTTGAAATGATGTTTTGAATTCTGTAAAGTTTCTCAACAGTTAAACTAAGGTACTGACAGGAATGAGAGTGGTTGAAATATTAATTTACTCACACTCAAATTTGTATGACATTCTTTATTCTTCATAAACAGCCTAAGAATAGCAGAGGTAAGCTAGTTTTCAAATGTGTATCATGAATACCTCTTTGGTTAATATGTTTTAATATACCAGTGTAGAAAAGAGTTTTATTAGATTCAAGAATCTGTGTGTAAAAATAAACATTAGACATGCAGGGATATACAAAAATAAATGATAATACTTAACAACAAAATGCATGAGTGCATTATTTTATCAGCATGAAATTCTCCTACATTTCTGACAGTGTTTGAGTGTGGGTTGCTTAAAACATGACCAAAGGCTCCGTTTGATGCTTTTTGATGAGGCATTTCCCAGGCCCTGTAGCTGTTAGCGTGATACTAATAAAATCCAGCTCAGGCTGAAGTCAGCAATGGCAGGCCGGGACAGTATGTCTACTGTATGCAAATGAAGCAGTCCCACACCTTTGAAGGGTCAGGAATCTCCACTTTCATCTAATCAGCATAATTGTTGTGACAAATCCACATGGTTATTCTTAATTAAAATCATCCCCTGGCCCAAGCAGCCCCCAGCGCTGTCACAGGAAATAACACATATGTAAGCAGCTGATGAGACAAGGGAGACCTGTGCTCAGTTGAAAGAGGAAAAGAGGAAAGAAAAAGGGCTTTAAAAGACTTCTTTCCCCTTACAAATGACTGGTTCCCTGAGCTGATGCTAAATGTGCTTCTGACTCTGATACCTCTTTAATGTTTAAACCAGCGAGGCTTCTTTCTGCCTTAATTACAGAAAGTCCGAGTTCAGTGCTTTTGTCCAGAAACCTGACTGCTGTTGGCTTCCATAGAGAGGTTTACATGTTCAGGTGCCTTTGCAATGGATCTTTAAATAAAGTACTGTTTAGAATTTAAAGTGTGTGTTTACATGATATGCATACCTGACACATTCTTTTTTCAAATAAGAAATGTAATTCTGTAATGTTGAGAATTTGATGTATGGTGGATCTGTGCACACTCAAAAGGCAGGATAACCAATTCTCTTAATCAAAACTTAAACACTTCCCATTTTAGGGATCTGTGCCATAAACATTTATTTGGAAATCTATAACAAAAATCAATTCTCTTAGTCGCTTTTTAATGGCTGCCTTGAGTATCCTGGATGAGGGAGCGCCTGCTTGTTAATGTCTTGGTGCCGGTGTTTAGGAAAGTGTTTGATAGCATTGCCATCTAGGGGCAGGATATAAGTCTCTGTGCTGAAATAAAGTGAAATGAAACAGCTGTCTCTATTGACAATGTGCATATGTTTGCTGGTTTATAGTCCAAATGTTCTCAATTTTTCAACCACGTAAAAAGGTAGTGTTTTAAATGCTTCAGTGCCTTCCAGCGATGTAATGTATTGGGGTGTTAAAATCTGCATAGGGACAGCAGAGAGGGGTCTGTCATTTTATTATTTATGCTAAGATTTATGTGTTGTGTTGTTTTTTCTGGTCAAATCAATTTTTATTTTTAAGGAATGAATAATACTTCTGTTAAAATGCAAACATGTATTTACACAACTAATATTCAGCATGGATGCTGACAGTTACATGTCTTTATTTAGTTATCAATTTATATTTAGCTTTTTAATATTTATATTTTGAACCTTTATATTTTTGAATTTATATTTTATAAGGTTTTTATATTTGATTTGTTTTTTATTTATTTTGTGTTGTTTTTGTTTTTTTATCTATTCATAAGTGCTGCATTCATGAAAATTAATATATAATGTATTTAATGAAATGTGTATTATGTAATATGTATACTGTAGATAATAAGTTATTATTATTACTATAATAAAACTTCATTTTAGAATTATTAAATTGTATTTTCTTTGTATTAATTGCTTAGTTTTAGCAATAATAATGGTAATATTGCTATTTTTCTTTTGTGTTGTAGGGTAATATTTTTCAAGCTCACGTGTTTGGGTTGGAGCCATACAGCACATATAATGTGCGTATAGAAGCAGTTAATGGAGCAGGTCAGGTGTCGAGTCCTTGGACCACCATTCAGACCCTTGAAGCTTCTCCAAGTGGCCTGGCTAACTTCAGCGTGGAGAAGAGAGAACACGGCCGAGCACTGCTGCTACAGTGGGCTGAACCAGCCTCTCCAAATGGACTCATCAAAGTATGACTTCTTCAATTACAATAACACTGCAATATAAACTTCAGAATCCGCGATTATTTACCATATTTATATCCACAGATGTACAATATCTTCATTGAGGATAACCTGGAGTTCAGCGGGCTTGCTCGTCAGTTCCTGTTCCGTCGTCTGGAACCCTACACTGTGTACACTCTCGTTCTCGAAGCTTGCACCGAAGCGGGCTGTACAAGGGCCGCACCTCAAAGTGTAACCACTGAAGAAGCCGCTCCGTCCTCTCAACTGGCTCCTACGGTACAGCAGGTCCAATCTCGCAGCGTGGAGCTCCGCTGGTTTCCACCTGCCCTGCCCAACGGCAGGATCCTGCAGTACCAGGTTCTGGCTCTAAGTCTCGAGGATGGCTGGGTACGGAGTGATGAAGATGACTTGATGAGAGCCAAGATTGTGTTTATCCAGAACGACACCCAGGCTAACATCTTCTCCTATAATATGTCTGGCCTTCTGCCCTGGACCAGGTACAAGTTTCGAGTGCGTGTTTCGAATGCGGCAGGACATACCGATAGCCCGTGGCTCACAGTTCAAACCAAACAAGCTCCTCCTAGAGGTTTGGCTCCTCCGGCTGTCAGTCATGTAGAAGGCAAGCCTAATGAAGTCTTCGTAGCTTGGACACCTCCTTTGGAGCCCAATGGTGTTCTTTTGACTTACAGGATTCAGAGGGATAACGTTGGCTTCCATTTCAGCTTTGACTCGAGTGTGTTCAACTACACTGATGTAGATTTAACTGCATACCATTTCTACAGTTACGCAGTCATTGCCTGCACCGTGGCAGGGTGTGTTACCAGTGAGCCAACGCAGATCAGGACGTTAGAAGCCGCCCCTGCCTACGTAGATCCACCGATGGTGTCTGATATCACTTCCTATTCATTAAATATGCTGTGGACTGTTCCATCCATCCAAAATGGTGAGATTGTGGTCTATATTCTTAAAATGAACAATGAAGAGGTCTACAGAGGGAAAAAGTTAAGTGCACAGGTTTTGGATCTACAGCCACATGTTTCCTACATCCTGGTCTTGATGGCTTGCACCAATGGCGGCTGCACTGCCAGTTCGCCCACTTCAGTCCAAACAAGAGAAGCACCTCCCTCAGGGATGCCCACCCCAATTCTTAAAGTCACAGGTCCTGAATCGGTTGAGGTCACATGGAGAGAGCCCATCCAGCCCAATGGAGTAATCATAGGGTACGAGCTCCATCGAAACGGGAGCCTCATTTACACTGGCATGGACACCCGTTACCACGACTTCACCTTACTTCCAAGCGTTGCGTACAGCTACATCGTCACTGCCAATAACAGTCAAGGCACCACTACCAGTCCACCAACAGTGGCCCGAACGCAGCCTTCAGCGCCCTCTGGTGTGGCTCCCCCAAGATTACAAGCTCTAGGGCCTTTCAGCGTTATGGTGCAGTGGGACCCCCCTGCAAGACCTAATGGGGTCATCATCAGCTACTCGCTTTACAAACGGGACCCAGCTGACCCCAACATGAAGCGCTTCATTTTTGCTTCGCACCACAGTGCGTTTCAAAGCCTAAGTTTCTCTCTTACTGCACTGAAGCCCTACTACAGGTAAATTCCAGCATGCATCAGGAATTTTGGTATGTATGGTATTATAAGGCAACCCCCAGCATCTGAAGACAGATAAATGAACAACTGAAAGCATCTTTAAATAGAATTGGAAGTAGATATTTTCTTTTTTTCTCTATTATATATTGTTTAACTGCAAACTGGTCAGACTTTTTCAGTTGCTGGACCAAAGACAGACACACTGATAAAACCAAATGAAGGAAGGAAGAAAAGGCGAGAGAGGGAATCCTAAAGGGGGAGGGAGTCAACCTTGAGTCTTTTCTAATGTTTCCATCCTTGGCATAGACAAAGACGGTCAGAAGGAGGAGGCACTCAAATGAGGAATGACTAAAGTCTGGAGCTGTATACATATGTTGAAGTGAAAAACCAGATAAGTGGGGTGATGATAATGGTTCATCAACATTATCAACTCGCCACTCATTGCCTCTTTCAGACGACCTTGCCATTATTCTCCTGCTCTCCTCTCTTTTCTCTCTTTTCTCCTTCAGTCCTTCGCTGGTGACCTTCTGAAGGAGAAAACCTTTAGTCCGTTGTCTGTACTGTTTATAAATAACAGCATATTTTACTAGGATAAACACAAAAAAATGTGTTTATATTACTAAATATTCAAAATCAATTAAAGAAAAAAAAAATTTAAAACGTAATTATTATTTATTTCTGTGGTGTAATTTATTATTTATTTTCATATGTGCCCTGTTGATATTTTTACCTTAATGTTTATTTGTATTATTTGTTTGTGTATTTTTTTAAGATATGAGGTAAGAGTGGAGGCTTGCACCCTGTTAGGCTGCGCTGCTAGTGATTGGTCTTCGATACAGACGCTTGAGTCGCCTCCTGCTGGACAACCTGCCCCACTGCTGGAGCTGCAAACTAACCCTAAGGGCATACAGACAGTCTTTCTGCTGTCCTGGTCTCCTCCAGCTGAGCCGAATGGGAAACTTTTACACTACGAGCTGTACAGAAAACATGCTTTAGACAAGGAAAGCCGTTCTGTACCTACACTGATCTACCGCAACTCCTCGACCTCCTGCCACGATGAGAGTCTCCTGCCCTACACAGCCTATGAATACCAGGTCACATCGCTGTTTCTCATTTGACAGAGATTTTACACTCCAAATGTTAGAATTTACTGTCATTGGTGTATATATTGGTGCATTATAATATAACAATTTATACCTAAATTATTATATTACAAAGAATGAACAGACTTTTTCTCAAGAAAAAGTCACTCTTGTCTTAGTTGTTCTGAATGTTTGCAACATTAGATTGTTATTTTAAGGCAGTGTTATTTATACAATAAAATAAATAAAAGTATCATAGTATTTTATATTATAGCATTTATTAGTGTATTGAATTGGCTTTTAGTTTAATATTTTCCATTTTAATTTTAGTTTATTTTAATAATTAAAGAAAATATAATATAATATAATATAATATAATATAATATAATATAATATAATATAATATAATATAATAATAGGTCTATTTAACTTTTTATCTATTTTTTAATTTATATATTTTGTCATTTTGTAATGCTAGTTGTCAAAACTTTCAATTAAGTTTTTTATTTGACATTTATATAATTTCTTTCAGCTTTATTTCAATTAATAAAAACTATTTTGAATAGTTTTAATTTCAGCAAGTTTAGTTTTTAGCATAATGCATCCTGAATATGAAATCATCTCTCTAGACTTTGTGACACTTCATACTTGATTCTTATGATACATGATATTTTAGCATAATCATGTAACTAAACATGATTAAATCTGCCATATAAACTTGTCCTTAAGGAATATTTAATTAGCATGTTTATTTGTTGCTGTTGTGTTAACGCTCTGCTCATCTGTACTCTCTCATTCACACAGACAGGCGTTTAATCTAACTCACTATATTCATCGCACCGCCGTCGCCTTACGAGACCTTTCTTAATTGACAGCCTAGCCTTTGGAGCAAAATAACATTAGCATTTGACTGTCAGGCCTGAGAGGCGTGGGCTGATCAGGACTAAATTGATAGAGTTTGCCTGATTGTTCCATCTTATTTATGAGCGGTAATTTATGACAGCTGGCGGGCGGAGCTGAGTGATGACGGACAAGCGACAGGGCCATTAATCTGGGCCTGGCTGAACGCTGACGATTACGATCGAAGCCATTGAATTAGCTGTTAGGCCTCCCAAATGTACAAGTATTGGAAAGACCTTTTAATGCTATTGGCTTTCCCCGGGGAGGTTACTAACTATCCTGAGACGTCTGATATTTAACTATATAAATGGCTGTTTGTTGACTGTTTGTGTGTTTGAAGGAGTCAGGACGACCACTTTCTAGAATGCTCTTGTCCTAATGTCATGGAGTCGTCTCCCTTTTTGTTGTGTTTCATTTCCTTCGTTCTCACACAAGGGCATGTGTCTCTGAGAAATCAAACCCATCCCATGTTAAGAGGCTACATATTTTATTGACACTTTTATGTCAAATCTTAATTAGCCTAGTGCTCATAACAGAAAAGGGAACTTTTGGCCCTGTGTCCATGACTGGGGGCGTGGCCATAGCCAATGAGGGCCTGTCGCCGGGCAGATTCGGCCCTAGCAGTGTACACCCACATCCATTAGAGCTCGCTCATGAAA
The DNA here is from genome assembly GCA_032353835.1 of Enteromius viviparus. Taxonomy (NCBI): domain Eukaryota; kingdom Metazoa; phylum Chordata; class Actinopteri; order Cypriniformes; family Cyprinidae; genus Enteromius; species Enteromius viviparus. Next base: position 9,029 of record JAUCNO010002620.1, read on the forward strand.
TAGTTTTATTTTCCCGCGTTAATTACAGCTCTGTATGCAAGTGCTTCGGTGGTAATAAAACGTCTGCACCGCATACAAGGGCATGAAGATGTCCTGGCTGACTCCACTTTAAAACGTAGCGGCCATATCTCTTTTCACCACATTCCTATCCGAGAATCGTCATGATTTATCAGTGAGAAATTAAGGTTAGTGCATTTCTTTGTCCTGTGCTTATCCGCTTTTGGACCGTCACTCTTTCCTCCTCACTGTCTTCCTGCCGACGTGACCTTTTCTCTCTTTGGGTGACAAGAGGCTGTTTCCGTGACCGCCCTCTTTCTCTTCTGTCACACCTCCGTCGCCCCCTTTGGGCTCCGACACGTCAAGTCTTCACTTTGGCAGTGAAACGGGTTCGGATAGGAATGTGAAATCAGCGGTGCCTCGTGCAGTCCGTGCGTATTGCCACTTAGATCTATCATCTGGATTGATCACGGTGTAATTGCCTATTATTGAGGCTAATTTAACCCTATCCACAGGAACATCCATCTGCCGCTGCTATTATAACTGACAATCTACAAATTACTTACTCATGCAAATAGCGACCCCAGCTGACCTTTTCCTACTCTTCCTGTGTAATTATACAAACAGCTCGTCTAGTAAATAAAATTACTTCACCTTTCCATGTGTTCATTTACTCCTTGATGAAGGTGAAATTTAATTTTCATGTAGATTCAGGCTGGAGTGATTCTGTAATGGATGCTGATGTTTTGGCTATTAATGACAGCAGGGCTTCGAGAGCGCAAGACTACTGACTCCTCAAAGAAGTCGAATGGGTAGTTTCCTTTTGCAAAAGGCGCCAGGTGGGTTCATCAGGTGAAGGTGACTCCTCTTTAAGAGGAGGATGGTGTAGAGTCTCCGTTCTGTCTGCTGGGCCATTTCAGAGCCGGTGTGGGTATCAAAGACCGGTTTTATATCGAGAGACCACATCTCGACACACACACCTGTAGCTTTGCAATGTAATGTTCTTTTATTTACTTGGGTATAGCTGTACTAGTTGGTATCGAAAAAAACGGCAGGGGGATTTAAACAGCAGGGAAATTGTGATAAATGATGGCGCTGTGGTCTAGCAAGCAGTGAAAAAGAGAGAAGCAGATGTCAAAAATGCATCTGCAATCTTTGTATTCCTGCCTATGGTCAGTGGGAACAAGGGGTAATGGCAAAATCGAAAATGCATTATGAGTGCTGAAGTTTTTAGCTAAATGGAATGTCAAAACCCTCCTTTTCTCTTGTTTTATTTGGAGCTGATTTTTTTTCTGATTTCTACTGCAAAGACACTTCTACTGCAGGTTTAACTTTTTTTTTGTAAAAAAATATTTTATTGAATAAACATTAACTGCATTTAAATGTGTAAAACTGGAAGTTAAATATGCTTAAAATAACTATAATGCCTTGTAGTGTACAAGTAGTGTTGATGCTTGTTTGGGGTGTCGAACCGTCAATGCCAGCGTTCTTGTCATGTCGTGTCACATCAGCAAAGTGTTTGATAGGTCCACAATGTGGCGACGTCATGGCTCCAAATCCAACCTTGAAAGACATGTTGCACGGATACAGTAGGCAGCCTGTGGCAAGTTTCCCCTTTAATAATTAAATAAGGAAAGCTCTAAGTTAAATACAAAGAGGTTTTTTGTTGTTTTTGTTTTGAGTTAGTGTTCTCTTTTTTTGCCATTATATCCATTTTTTCCACTTCCACAGTTTTATTTAATTTTATTCCACATGTTTTTGTGCACATTCTGTCATATTAGGTAGCATGGACGGTTTTTATAAAGTGGTCAAAATGATTAGAACACATGACCTTTTTTTGCCTCTCAAACATGATTTTGTTTCATAATGTTAATCAAACATGCAGATGGTTGCTCTGAGCTCAACAAATACCACCTAAAGTGAGTCATACTGTTTTTAGCCACTTTTGACTTTAATATTGATTGATATCAAGGTCTGAACTTCAAGAGGGCTTTTATTTTTAATGTTGCTGCAGATTCCCTCCGTCACAGGTTGTTCAGGCAATAGATCATTTTATGGGTATTATAATAATCAATTTAACAAAAAAACTCTTAAATATACCAAGTGTTCTAACAATTTGCCAAAATGCCATCACTGTATATGTGTGACTACTATATTACTGAATAATAATAATACAGCATTTTATATATATATATATATATATATATATATATACACTATATTACCAAAAGTATTCGCTCACCTGCCTTTACTCATTCT
>JAUCNO010002621.1:0-11274 GCA_032353835.1 Enteromius viviparus
TGCAGTGGAAGCGCAAACCGAGCCGAACTGAGCCGTGCCGTGCTGTAACGAGCCGTGCCGAGCCGAGTCGTACCACGTAGTGGAAAAGCGCCAATACTGCATTGCCCCAAATACACACACACAAAAAATATTTTTAGCAACATCATATGACCCCTTCAAGTTGTAGTAAGTTCTATAAACATTACTTTTAAAATGTTTTTCCTAACATTTAAATAATTTGTAAAAAAAAGTTTCTTAGCTGGCTAGCTAGTGTTACTGCTAGTAATACTGCTACTATTTTACCTGTAGCACCTGCAAACACTTGTGATTGATACCACAGTTGTTGCATCTCATGTTTTGTGCTGTAGTCTCTGATATTTGCTATTTTTTGCTTATTATTGCTTACTTCAAATGGATTGGAATTTCATAAATAAATCACTGGATAGACAAATTCAGATTCTCGAAATTCATCTATAATAGCTAAATAGAAATAAAACTGTCACATTCGCTTTATTATTTGTCGCATATTTTGAGAGGCTAAATTGCTTTGATGTTTTATTCTACACACTGATCAGTAACATCCTGCCATCTGGATGAGATGTCTCAGACGGCTAGTGTCATGCTTAAGGACAGGCGCACGGCCACTTTCTCATGCTGCGGCAAATTATTGGTGTTTGCCTAGACACTCAGCTGGAATGCAGACATGCTTTAGAGCTTTAAGCTTTATTTATGACTTCCCCTCAGTTGCCTTTCCCTGAGGAGGGATCACTCTTATCAAAAGCTCTGGCACCCGCCTACCACGCAGTCCCGTCATTTTGTGTGGATCATGCCAGCACTCTGCCACACACCACTATATCTCTCACAACAAACAGAAGTGAAATATGGCTGTGTGGGAAGCCTGGGCCTCTCATCACAACAGGATAAGGTTGAAAATCTGCTAACCGGACCCAACCATGCTGCATGATGCCGGACGATTGCGAGGGCATTGCTGCGGGAGAGTGATACGTAGCTCTGCAGCTCATGCAAGACTTTGCCTGCATTGTACCACTATAAAAGTGTAAAGCTTTGCTCTTTTAACAACGATTTTGCAAATGCATGAATGCATACCTTAAGGAAACGGGCAAGGGAGGAGATCAACATTATCAACAATCACAACAATTTCAAAGTAGCTTCACATACAGTGCATGATTTGTTTAGAGGTAATTACGCTATTTTACCTATTACTAATTAACAGTCTGCTAACATTCTAGTGTTGAAAGGATTATTATTCAAGATATTTAATTTTTTTTTACGAATTTACCCCACCCCCAGCCCCTGCCACCTCTCTTCTCAATATATAAAAGATCAGAACATAAGAGTATAATCAATGAGGGCTTTTAGGTACATAACATATCATTAATACACATACTGTGAATTTACTGTAACTTAGCTTCACACTGTCAGTCATTGTTTGGCCCATTTGTTCCTGTGACGGGTAAAACCGTGAATAAAAGAGCCAAATTACATGTTAGCTTTACTCCTCAGTTTTTCATTAACCAACACCGCATTAGTCAGATGTCATATCTATTATTTTTGACTCCAGACATTAATCTTCAAGCTCAATGTCAAAGCATTTCCTTATGTGACCCAAGCTGCGCACCAGAGCAGACTGAGTGGCTGTAATTCAGAAGAGTGGAAGGGGGTTTCACAATCAAATATATTGCTCTGTGAAAGCAACATTTGTAGTTTATGGTGTGACAGATGCCAGACCGTGTCAGTCGCCCAGCTAGGCAATCCCTCTCCCAGGCCTCCCCCCTCTGCCGCAGTCATATTTACTGTCTGCTTTGCTGCTGGAGAGGAGCTATCTTAACCTGTGTACGATCCTGTTACTTACTCCTACTTGAACTAGACTCTTTGTCTGGGCTCCCCTTTGTTGTCATTTTGCAGGGCTGATTATCATGGGCCAATGCTATAGCTTCTTTGTTCACTGGTGGCCATTCAAAATTTCAGTTGACCCTTTGTAAGGGAATTTGATTGACAAGTCGACCTTATTAATTATGAAGTCTAATCTGCCATTCTGCCTGACTTTTTTCTTACTTTTGTTCATTTCATGCAGTCACGACACATTAAAGAACCACAGAGATTATAAAAAATTAAGTAACTAATTACAATCACAAACATTTCGATACAATAAATAAACTAGAAGTGCATATAGCCATATAATTTCTCCTTTGCTGCTAAAAATGCATTTAAATTGCTTAAATTCACTTGTTTTTAAACCTTAATCCTTAAAAACAAATGCACGTGACCATGTAGCACAGCAGCATCACGCGAGCATCTCTACAGTTTGACATATTTCTTTGTGAAGGGTCAATTCTGCCACCCATTAGCAAAGGTTGTATCATTCTTCTGGAAGGGTTTTGCTCTAGCTGAGCAATTCGACATGAATAGGAATGCTAATGCATAGTGTTATAGACCATCTAGGCTTCTTCCAATCGTCATCTGACTTTTGTATTCTTTCACCCTCAGGTTCCTCTCTAATACGTCCTTTGTAGGGTTGACGGGCCCTGTCAGCGTTCAACGCAACCTCTCCCGTGTGCTCACCTCTCAGAAGGTCCACATTTGGAGTCTACGCCGTGATGCTGTCGGTCAGCCCACTTGGGTGACTGTAGGCAGCTGGGAAGGCGGTAGGTTGGATGTAGAGGAGCAGGGATTATGGCAGGGATCGCCCCCTCGGCAGCGCACCGAGGGCCAAATGGGCAGGCTGGGGCGTAGATGGCGGGCTGGCTTTCCTGTGTCCGGGAGTCGTCTGCGGGTGGTCACTCTAGTGGAGCACCCGTTTGTGTTCACTCGAGAGGTGGATGAGGATGGGAACTGTCCCGCTGGCCAATACTGTCTGGATGCAGGGACAAATAACTCGGAAACCCTAGACCACTTATATGGCGAACGGGCTCAAGGCAACAACAGCTTCTTGCCACCGGATTTCAGCAAGTGTTGCTATGGATACTGTATTGATCTGCTGGAGAAGTTGGCGGAGGACATGAACTTCGAGTTTGATCTGTACATAGTCGGGGATGGAAAATACGGAGCAGTCAAGGGTGGCCAGTGGACGGGGTTGGTGGGCGACCTTCTTAGCGGGGTGGCCGATATGGCTGTTACCAGCTTCAGCATCAACTCAGCTCGCAGTAAAATGATCGACTTCACCAGTCCGTTCTTTTCCACGAGTTTGGGAATACTAGTTCGCAGCAAGGACACGGCGGCACCCATCGGAGCATTCATGTGGCCGTTGCACTGGTCCATGTGGATGGGCATCTTTGTGGCGCTTCACATTACAGCGCTCTTCCTCACTCTTTACGAATGGAAGAGTCCCTTTGGCATGACGCCTCATGGACGTAACCGTGTGAAGGTCTTCTCCTACTCCTCAGCCCTCAACCTCTGCTATGCCATCCTCTTCGGCCGCACAGTCTCTAGTAAGACTCCCAAGTGTTGGACTGGACGTTTCCTAATGAACCTGTGGGCCATATTTTGCTTGCTGGTTTTGTCTAGCTACACTGCAAACCTGGCTGCAGTTATGGTTGGGGAAAAGACCTTCGAAGAGGTCTCTGGAATACATGATGCTAAGGTAAGATCTTTTAAGATGCTTCACTTTAAGGTACATTTCACATTACATCAATTCAATGTTTTTTCAGTATAACAACTACTGGTTTGAATTTATGGATTTTGTCAGTGAAGTGTACCCTCTAGTCAGTAAACTTACAATATTTTGATACTACATGAAAAAAGATGTTTACTCTGAAGATGAGTTTGTCAACTGTGCTACGGACAAACTGTATTGATAAGTGACGTAGTTGACAATTTCACCATTTTGACTCAATGACACTGGTCTTTTCCGACCAACCAAATATTATTTCCTTCACCAGGTTAACCTTAAATTTTAATATTCATTTGAATTAAAATCATAAAAATATTCCAATCCATAATAATGTGGTTGATAACAAAGACTACTTTTTGTAGATGTGAGTAAAATTTAATGTTTTCGTATATGAAATAAAATTTATTTTTGGATTGTAGAAATAAAACACACACTGCCTTCCAAAAGTTTGGAAACACCCCTGGCAAAGTAGTTTTGGATGATATCAACATAAATCCTTATAATTTTTTGGTGCAAATACATTAAAGTAACTTGACATTATCAAGAACACTGATAATAATTTTAATTTTGATTATATAATAATGCCAATATATACATGTTAAAGTCAGACATGCCCCTTTGCCATCTGTTATGACTGGTTTCTGGTTTTTTAAAAGATGTTCGGATCAGCACACCTTAATAGTTTCAACAGATCAACAGATCAAGTCAATGTTTGAATAAACTGACAGCTGGGATGCCCAGATTATGCAGAGCTGTAATAGCTGCTATGGTGGATATTTTGATGAATTAAAAATGTAAAGACTGTGAAAGTCAATTTTCAGAATTGTTTGTAAACACATTATAAATGTTAGAAATGCATTGCTGAAACATGTTAAAAAGACTATAATACTTAATATTGGAACAGGATTTGGACATCGCAATGGAGCCACAGAGCACTCCCCATCTCGTGAAACCATAAGAGCTGTGTTGGACTTGAACAGACTAATCGCGGTGTGACATCAGTACAGTGAGAGCTATAGAGAGCAGACGCTCATTATGCTTTGAATCGCTCTCTCTGTACTTTGATGTCGCACACTGATTGTTCTACGCAGTGCTGCTTCAAGTCGAACACACACATAATAACTAGAGCACATAAGCATCAGGGATTTGTCCATTCAATAATGAGTTACTGTCATTACCGTTAGATACTACTGCCTATACAGTTTGCTATCTAGCTACATGAGTGGGCGTGGTTTCAGCACAGCGAGTGGACACGCCCCCAACGTTTCAGAGTGGATGGCTTATTTTTTCAAGATTTTGATCTATTTGAACTATTTTTTTATTTACTTCATGTTTGTTTTTTAGCATTTAAATTTGGCTGGGGTGTGACAAACCCAAAACACACAATTAATAATGAATTTGCACTGACTTTATGTATAAACTGTTTATGCAATAAAATATGTTTTGTGTTGTCCCTTATCAGTGCAAAATTACCACAAAATAAAAAGGATTCATGCCAATATTGTCCACTGTTTCCAAACTTTTCGAGGGCAGTATACATGACTGTAGCATTTTTTATATTTTATTCTATATTCTATTGAGTTCTATTGAACTCAAGACTTGCTTGTCATTTACGGGACATGAAGGCAATTTCATGCAAAGTGAAAACAATGTGCACAAAATATGTGGGTGATTATGGTGTGTACTCTCCTACTGCAAAAATATATGAAGTTTAAAAAAACATGAATACAAAAAATACCTAAAAGTATAGAATGTACTGTAGTAATAACAATGTTGTTAGTGTACTGTCTACCATCTTCTCTCTTAAAAACTCCTGTGTAATCATTACTATGTCTTATAGTATGTCCCTGCCTAGTATTAAATGTTTACACTGTACATACAACAGTTATATTTTATATAAGTTCAAAGAGCACTCCTATAGCTCAAATTGGTGGCACTACCATTGCAATTATCACAGTGTTCCCAGACAATGCATGAACCGAGGCTTTGACTGCACTGTGGACAAAATGTCTATATTATATTAGTAGGAAATGCATCATGATTTATTATTTATTTATCACACTTTGACTCCTGAAACTTTGGTGATTTTTATTTTTCAGCTTCACCACCCATCTCAGGGATTCAGATTCGGCACTGTTCGGGAAAGCAGTGCGGAGGATTACATGAAAAAGAGTTTTCCTGAGATGCACGAGTACATGCGCAAATTCAACGAACCCACCACACCTGATGGTGTCGCCACTCTCAAGTAAGAGATCAAGTCATCCAACAGAATGCATTCGGCTAGCAGATGGCGGCAAGTGCTCCTGGTGTAGTTGTACTGCCAAACCCTATTAGCAAAAAGTGAAATTTACAACACAAGGAAAAAAGAAAAACCTTGTGCGAAGTGATCAATAATTCAAACAGCAGTTGCACCCTGTTCATTACAATGCAAATGCGTATGCTGAATCTTTTCTCTAACAGTCTTCCTTAGAGACCTGCTGGTTTACAATACTGCAGGTGTCAATATCTTGGCCAAATGAATTCAATTTCTGAATAACGCTGTCATTAAAATGAGGTGTTTGCCTGAAGCAGTTTTTGTCTCAGCGCATAGGTGCTAAGATTCCCGCTCACCGTTTGTTGTTTCCTGCCAGCTGCAGTGCCACAGTCTGTCACACACATACCAAATTTCAAAGAATGTGTTTTTGTGTATTTCAATATTGTTTTATTTTTGGACTATATGAAGAGGAGAGCTGGGACAGAAAAAGAGAATGGGGAGGAGAATTAAAAAATCCTGTGTGATTTTTATCCTAAGCCTAATTAACAAGTTTCTTTTCAATGAACTTGAACCACATAACTGGGTTTTTTATTTTTTTATTTTTGGCTAGCCTAGTTTGCACTCACACCAGAGATGAGTTTAGAAGACGAGCAGAAAATATTAACATTTCGAGGGTCGCCGCATCTTACTTGCTTCAATAATTCCTTAGTAACGTTTTGAGTTTGTATGACAGATGCAGAATTAAGCCTAAAATCATGGCATAGAAGTTGCTTCATTTAATTTTTTGGATGTATCATTCAGAATGTAATTGGAAGAGAACTTAAAAGAGACAAACGTCTTCAAAAGAGTCAAAGATCCATGAAGTATTTGAATTGGCTGAAAACACTTTAATCCTTTTTTTAATTTTGAGAAGCGGATCAGAGGTATCAGTGACCATATGTATCGCAAAGAAGCAGCAAAGCAATTCATTTCTGAAATGAACATTTTTTTCTTGCCTTTTCATGCTGTTTCTGTGCAGTCATGTTTGTACTCCAGATCCAGACTTTTTTATTTGTTTAATTAAAAAAAAACTGCAGTGGTAAAATGTTAATAGCTTTTTTTCATTTGCCAATGATTACTTTTATTTGTACTGACAAAAAATATGCGGAAAATAACTGTTCTTATCGACCACAAGTTGTGCTGCTGAATTTGTTTAACTTCGAATTTGCTGCTGGCTGAACTTTTTGATAAATGACGTCTTTTATTATCATTAAATTAAGTAAGGGTGGGCCGCTGCCCTTAAGGTGTCACTATCCATTAAAAGTCCTTTTTGGGCTCTATTCAGCTTGCATCTAGTTTAGCGTAGCTGCTGATTTATGGCCCCCGCTGCAGTTTATGAACATTTAGCTCAGACAAATGATGTCTGTGTTCCATTTGAGATGCACAATCTGACTTATGAAAATCATACTGTGCATGTTTAATGAGAGAGAGTGTGTGTGTGTGCCTGCCTGTGTGTGTAGTTTTGTAGCCCCCCTCTTTTTGTGTTGTGAAGGACAGATCCGCCTCAGCTTGATGCTTTTATCATGGACAAAGCCCTGCTGGACTACGAGGTGTCCATTGATGCTGACTGCAAGCTGCTGACAGTTGGAAAACCCTTTGCTATTGAAGGTAAGCAGTATGTACAAATTGAGACAGATTATGTTTATGATTTATTTAACAGCCAATATTGACTCGCCCTCATGTTTTGGACCAAGTTCATTGTATTGAAACTGACGCCAACATGAAACATTAGCATTTTGCCCGTCCACAAAAAAAATAATAGTTGAGCGAATCGTTTAGTAAGGTAAGGTGTTTAGTAAAGGACATTGTGTTCATGTCAGCCAAAACCAAAATATATACCTTTCATAACCCATAATAGGGGCACTTTAACCATGTTTTACCAGCAATGAAACAGTATGCATTGATTTTTTTTTAAATAGGCAGAACTAATTGGTGAAATATCTAATTGCAATTTATATATATATATATATATATATATATTGTACTATTTAATATTTATTATTAGGATTATTTAATCAAATTATAAAAAAGATTCATAAAGAATTATTACTAATACTGCTCAACTGTAAAGTATTTGACAATTGTAATTAATACTAATCATTTTAATTTGTTGTTGCAATAATAACACTACTAATTATTATTCTAAAATATTTTTTTACTTTTTTTAATTATTTTTATTTGAACTCATTATTTGTTATATGGCCAACTGGCAAGTAATACCTTTTCATTCATTTACCAACACTGCCATTTCAAGAGGGTTTATTTGAGGCCCTGGATATTTTACAACAAGTAATATGTTACAAAATAAATCATATTTAGTTGATTTATTATAATTATTTTACCTCCCTTGAAAAATTCATTGTAACTTAAATCCTAGCTACTTTACCTTGTTGGTACATCTGTTGTGAAATAAATGAATTACAAAAGGAAAAAAAAAACAATAGAGTATTTCTGTTATTGGTAATAGAAAATATCTGAATAATATACATTGTTCTAATTGATAGCACATTCATATTGTTTTATAAAATATATGTAAAAGCTAGAGAAAGATCAGTCAGAACACTGTATAATTTGTCTTTGGGTGTGAAGAAAACTCTGTGTTATGTTATTCACTGACCAAAATGACTGTCATTAGAAATCTGGACTGCCATCAGGAGGTAGATATTGTGCTTGGATGAAGAGAAATAAATAGAGACAAATTGGTTAGAAGTATTCAAACCTCACATTTGCATGTATTAACAAATCCACAGCTGACAAGGGGAGAAAAAGTAAGAAGTCAACTTGGCAGAGATCTCTCCTGCTGTCATGCATTTTTTGTGGGGAAGCCAATTTAAATGTACACCTGGGCTGTCTTCCTGAGCCTCCTACAGCAAGCACAGATCTTTCCTGAAGCAGCACTGAAAGGTGTGCTGGAGGAAAGTGAGAGCGCTGGAGAAAATAATTGTGGTCCAGTCTGTAATGTTTTCATTTCCCAGGCCAAACCCTGAGCTGGGCGACTGGGCTAATTGAGCTCATGCCCCGCTCGTGTCGTGTTAATTACCATTTGCTTGTTGTCTCATGTCTGTTCAATCCCCCTCAGCTCGTATTATACCTCTGTGTGCAAGATGGATGATGTTATACATGTTTTTAATGGATTAATAAGCATGGTCTCATGCATCAGCTGTAATTTAACAGACAGGTCTTGCCCTTCAGTTCTGCCCTTAAATATTGCAAAATTATTTGTCACACTCACAAATTTTTTTTTTATAACTGTATTTATAACTGCAGAGAGGCACTGGAGATATTTTAACATTGGATCTATTTTTTCCCCTGTTTTACTTTTTCTATAGTGCTATCCACTATTATTGGCACCCTTGGTAAATCTGAACAAAGGTGGCTGTGAAAATAAATCTGCATGGTTTATCCTTTTGATCTTTTAATCTTTTTTACATCTTAAAACTTTCAATTAAACATTTAAAAGTGCTCTTTTTAAAAATGTACTCACAAGTAGGTCTATTTTTTATAAATGTTCACTGTTTTTTTTAAATATACGTAAGCTGCCTTTTATTTCATTAATCTTATATTATCTGCAAGTAAAAAAATTTATATTTAATATACACATTTAGTGCATTTAGTTTTTACAAGAGTGAGGTTAACTGCAACACACATATAGCTCTGACCAAAATTTAGAAAAGGCTCAGTTTTGACACAATGCTGTGCTATTTCAGCACATGGTTTGTTAATGAGTGCTTAATATATACTGTATATATGTATATATATGTGACTGTGTTTTAGGTTGAAATGGAAAGCTAAGGTGGTATATTAGTGTTAATGTGTGTACATGCTGCAGCTTGGCAATGATGAACTGCATAGATGTCAACATTTGAATATCTGTGATCTGTCAGCCACTTAGGGGCCAGTGGGGGCTGGTGAGTGACAGATTTACTGCAGAGAGCTGGAGGGAAAACAGCCCACCCATTAGACCAAGTATTATATCTGCGCCTTAGTTGATCTTCCCTATATTTTGTCTTAGCTACAATTTCTCAGTTTCCAGGCCTGACCCTCTGCTGGCAGTCTGGGCTAAAACAATAATTGAGGTTTGGCATAATAGGACTCCTCTGGGCTCGTGGAGGACTTCTGACCGTGTTAATTATTATGCGCTTGTCGTCCAATTTCCTGCGTCAGTTCATCTCCCACATGTGTGATGGTTGAATAAGATTCATGCCTGTCTGGGAATACGAGTCTATGAAATGATATATGAATATAATATGAATGATAGGATTCTTAAGCCCCGCCCACATCATAACTCCCCTATGAGATGGCCCAGAGTGACACACCCCTTTTGTAACTTCATTTACATCCATTTTTTATCTATGATTCTGAAGTCATATACCTATTCTCTGACATGCTTTAAAGAAAAAGTTTCCTGAAAATTAAAATTGTAATTGTTTAGTTAACGGAATTGCTCACAATACTAGAGAGCCTTAATGAGCCAAACAGACCGTTTTTACTACATGTGTAAATTGTGAAGAGGGAAAAAAAGAATGTTAAGACACAACAAATCAAAAATGTGAAAATATAACAAACTGAACAAAACAGAAACAAACAAACAAAACAAAAAATTAAAGACAGATACAGTATATGAATAAACATAGTTTAAACATAGTACATATTTACAAACATTCTCCACAACCTTCGTGTATTAATATAAAAAGAACTGGGAGAAAGAGGCAAGCAACATAAATAAATCAAATAAAATAACATTTAAGAAAAAATATATAAATAAAAAGCAACAAATTATATTTTGTAATAATGTTTTATAATAATCTGTTGTTGTGTTTGCATCAGGGCTGTAGTACTCGACTCCGGTCTTGGACTCGAGTCCGGTCTCGAGACTGTTTTTTTATGGTCTCGGACTTGTCTCGGACTCGCTGGTATTCGGACTCGGACTTGTCTCGGCCTCGGCCACTGGTCTCGCCAAATATGGCTTTTGGTCTCGACTGAGTATAGGTGTCTTTATTATGTTCCCAGTAAGCACACCTTTTAAACCTTTTTCATTTACATTTTTTCATTTCCCGAAATTTAATTAAAATATTATTTTTTGTCACGTCATCTGCCCGAACAACCCATCACTACCAATAACCAATCACAAAAACAGAAAAACAAAACAAAAAAATAATAACCAATCACACTAGATTATATTTGCACGACACGCTCTGCATCTGTGTGCCCTGCTAACGTTAATTTTCATTGATTCAACACAGAGTGTACCCCCTCTGTAATACTGGTCACTTCTTTTCTACACTACTGTACATCTGCAGTGAAGCTATATTGTAATTTAGTTGCTTAAATGCTCAGTACTAGTACCTAGCATTGGTAATAGTAGTGGGTT
>JAUCNO010002622.1:0-11271 GCA_032353835.1 Enteromius viviparus
CGATCTTGCAGAAGCGAGAGGGTTCTGTTGGCCCCTGGATGCCCAGTGCCCAGTGACGTGTGGGTGGCGTGAATGAGGTCCAGACGTTCTGCTGCAGGTACGAAGCGGGCATTCGGAGGACAACCCGGTGGAGGAACTGGTGTTGGTTCGGTGGCGGATGGAGGGGTCACCCATTGGATGGGATTCACGAACATTTCTTGGGGTAAGATGGGCTCTACAGGTTTTGGTTCGAGGTCTGGAGCATGGAGTCTTGAAAGGGCATCAGCACGGACGTTCTTGGGACCGGGTCTGTAAGAAATTGTAAACTGGAAGCGGGTGGAAAAAGAGAGCCCATCTTGCCTGCCAAGGAATCAATCTTTTGGCGTCTCTGAGATATTGTAAGTTCTTGTGGTCAGTTAATACCTGGAATGGATGTACCGACCCCTCCAGCCAATGTCTCTACTCCTCCAGTGCAAGCTTGATGGCGAGAAGTTCATGGTTCCCAATGTCGTATTTCCTCTCCACCGTGTTGAAGTTCCTGGAGAAGTAAGCACACGGCTTCAGCTGCGGTGGGTTCCCCTGCTGCTGGGAAAGGACGGCTCCAACTCCCGTGGTTGAGGCATCTACCTCTACAACAAACGGGTTCTTTGGGTCTGGCAGGGACAGGATAGGTGCGGTTGTGAAGGCTTCTTTTAATTTTTGAAAGGTGTGAGTGGCTTCGGGTGTCCATGGCAGAATTTTAGGTTTGCCCTTCAGACTGGTTAAGGGACTGGCTAACACACTAAAATTATCAATAAAGCGATAGAGTTCTCCAAACTCACAAACTCTCTATAACATTCAATAAAACTCCTCAAACTTACCTCACATCTCCTCCTCCTTACTGTACTGAGCTGTTACAATTATGTTATTGTTTTGAACATAAGTTTAACAGTTTTGAAAGCAGTATGCACGTGCAAAATATTCTGTACGTACAAAGATTTTTTTTATAGATTTTTGACAGTTGTGTCTGAGTGAGAAAAGAATTGATGAAATTTGAGAGATGTAGTCTTTGAATGCATTTTATGCCAAAACAATGATAACCGATCCTCAGTTTAGCCCACATAGACTTCTGTTGTGCTTACTGTGTGAAGAGTTCTGCAAAAGTTAACTAAGTATTGAGAAATGGTTCCTAGTGTTTCATAAAATGGAGCAAGGTTTCAGAAAATGTGTTTTAGCAAGCAAGAAAAACTGTAAAAGTAAGCAGATAACCTCAGCATTTAACTTTGAAGATTCATTCAGTCAGTTTCAATCACACCACGGTATTGGCAAACTTCACAAGCTTTCATTCAACAACAACTTTACACATCTTGTGCACACAGAGTACAATTGATCTTAATCTGCTCAAATTTAATGCATAGATTAAAGGTTGCACAATTTCATAAACACATATAGAAGGCCTATAGAAAATAATTTGTAAACCTGTATATTTGCTCTAATAGCAATGAGAATAAATGATTTTCTCTCTGAAATCCTTTACACATGTTTGAGTGTTTCTTTGTCTTTAAACCAAAGAATGTGTTTTGTGGAATGCCAAGAGAAAAGAGGAACTGGACTCGCAGTAATAGAAGATCATGCTGTGGAGGTCTGGGGAGCCAGATCTTACTTCACTTACATGAAAATCAAACTTAAAATAGATGGAAAGCATAAAATAATTCTTGGTTATAAGAAAATAATATTCCTTGGGTAACAATAACCACAGCTTTGAAAACTTACATTTTGGAAATATCTTTAAAAAATAGTTGCAACCATGGCACCCAGAAATGCAGGAAACATGCAAAAGAGAAATGCAAACAATATGTAAATGGCCTGAATCAGGGCCTACAGGGCAAACAGATAAACAAAAAACTCTTTGCATTCACTTTTAATTTTTGCCTGCTTTCATTCAGCTTTCATTTTTTACCTCAGTTAAGTATTAGTAAATGGTAAATTTTGGCATTGTTCTAACATAAATAGGCATTAGTAAGCAGTTTATAAATGCAGATATAAATGATTTGTTCTTTAATATATCTATAATGTTTAATTATTGCATTTTCATGCTTTATAAACAATAAATTTATCATTTAGAAATTATTACCCCTTTTCTCATTTGCTAAAACACTATAATCATTTACATTTACATTTATTCATTTGGCAGACGCTTTTATCCAAAGCAACTTACTGTAACGATTGGACAGAGTCAGGTGAGTAAAAGTTCAACAAAGGAGTTTTTTTGACGAGACGAATCAACACAGGTAAGCAAACAGAAATTCATCCAGGACTGGGAATATAATAATGAAACTCAAAAGTCTTTCTTTCATCCACAGGGTACACAGATCCAACGCAAACCACCACACACCACAGATGACGATGACCACACAGATGAAGAGGGACAACGCTGAAGACAGGATAGAGCAAGGGAGACACTGAGGAAACACTGGAACTTCACAGAGACTTCTCGAAATACAATGTAAGGAATAGCAGGTGAGATAACACAGGTAAGTTTGTCCTCTACGTGTGAACGAGCTTGGACGCTGACTGCAGTGTGGTGTGTGCTTAAGAAGGGCGTGGATAATTGCTGGGAAGTGGAGGTAGGTGAGCAGGCCAGGTGACGGTGATTAATATTCAGGGGACTGAGATCTAAGTGTGCCAGTAGGGGTGGAGCCTGGTGTGAATGTTACATTACCCCCCCCTCCAGGCCCCCCTCCTGAAGCGGGGGCCCTCCGACGTCGTGGTGGCCTTCCTCTGCCTCTGGGTGCTGGGCGATCGGGATGAGTAGCATGGAATTCTCAGAGCATGACTTCGTCAAGCACGTCATCTCTGGGAACCCAGGATCTTTCTTCTGGACCATAACCTTCCCAATCGATCAAATACTGACCACTTGACCACTACGACGTCGGGAATCTAGGATCTCGTGGATGCTGTAAATCATTCCTTCGTCGACGACCATGGGAGGAGGGGGCTCTTCTTCACCAGGCTCTGTGGGAGGAACAAGAGGGTCATGACAGGGTTTAAGGAGGGACACGTGGAAAGTAGGGTAAATTCTGTATGAACGTGGTAGGTTTAACCTGTACGTGACTGGATTGATCTGTCCCGAGATGGTAAAGGGGCCAACATATCTGGGACCTAACTTACAACAGGGCAGGCGTAGGCGTAGATCCCTGGTAGATAACCAAACTCTTTGTTCTACTTGGTAGTTGGGTGTGTTGGTTCTACGTGAGTCCGCGTTGGTTTGGTGCCTACGCACTGCCCTTTGCAGATGGTGATGGGCTTCGTCCCAGACCCTCTTGCTCTCCCGGAACCAGTAGTTGACAGCAGGAAAACAGGTACGTTTTGTCCTCTTCTTATGAACGAGCTTGGACGCTGACTGCAGTGTGGTGGGTGCTTATGAATGGTGTGGATCAGTGCTGGGAATGGGATGCAGGTGAGCAGATCAGGTCACATTAATCAATACTAAGGGGACTGTGATCTCAGTGTGACAGTGGGGGTGGAGCCTGGTGTTGAGCCTGGTGTGGATGTGACAGTAATGTAAGACGTTGATGTATACATATTGTAAACAACAAAGGAACTTTGACAAGAACTAACCAGCTGATCGCTGAATGTGTCTGATATTCTGCACTTGTAGCAACTGTTCCAAAACAGCAATCATCTCATCCGTAGCATCTAATTCAACAGGTCTTCCACTCACCCACTGCAGTGTATATGCAATCACGTGTACATGCATTATAACATCTGTACAAGTGACGTGTAAAGGAATGTTTTATAATCTGGCCTTCCATAATTTCAACTCTCCTCGATGCTCTCGCCGTCTGTAACAGCTTAGAGCAAGGAGGAGGAGACGTGAAGGTAAGTTAAGGAGGTTTATTGAATGTATTTGAAAGTCTTAGAATAGTAGATGAGCTGAACTCCGTTCAGCGATGATAACACACAGACAGTTCACAGTATCCACGAGATCCGCCGGTGAGTAAATCATTTCCATCCATTTCATGAATGATGATCACATACGTGATGTTAATGCTATCGCTTATTCCTTTGCAGATGGTTCCAGCGATCGACGAGTCTTAGGGACGGTGGTCTGTGAAGACAGGTAAGTATTGACGGTGAGTAAACACAGGTAAGTGATATCCAACTCACGTGAGGTTCAGGTGAACTGGGTGTGGTTTCAAGGCTTTCGTGGTGCAGGTGAGTGCTCTTTCAGGTAAGTGTATCCAGGTGAGTTTAGGCATTCTTTGGTAGATCCTTCGTGATAGAGAACTCCACACAGAATAGCAGCATGAAACAGAGACTTTCCACAATGGTTAGTATTTCCAGGAAAACACAAGGATAACATCAAACATGAGGTTTAAGGTAAAAAGTAGGGATTTTACCTCGATCACAGCCACAGACACACTGGTGAACTGAGCTTATAAGCATGCTCACCTAATGGGATCCAGATGGCGGTGATAAGCTCTTTAGGCCCATGAGTGTGTCTGAAGTTGACTGCACTGATCCCAGTGCAGTCCAGTGGCGTGACCCCATCAATGACACGCTGCCTCTCTCTGCCAGCTTACATTTAAAATTAATGAATAAATGAATTAGTCTCTCTGTGTTACATTCTTGGTCTGTTTGTTCTTAGTTTCTGTATGGTTTTCCATTTGTATTTGGTTCTGCCTTGTTTTGTCATGGGATGTTTTGTTTTCCTTCCCCATGTGCTCTGTGTATGTCCATGTGCTTTGTGACCCAGTTTCTTTAATTAATGTATTCTGTTCAGGTGTGTATCCCTCGTTAGCGTTCATTGTCTCCCTTACTTAAGTTTTCCTCTGTTAGTCTGTTTTCGTCGGTCAATAACGTTTCATGTGTTTTTGTGAATGCTTTGTTTGATTTATATTTGGATACTGCTCCACGTTTTTGTTTATTATTAAAAGACTTTGTTTATTTTACCTTGGCTTCCCGCTGTCTCCTTCGCCTCCTTGAGACGCAATGTAACACTTTGCTCATCGCCATTGTTATTGCTCCCTTCCTTTACGCACCCTGCACTAGTCCGCACTCGCGCCCCAATTCAAAATGCCATCATCTTCTTTCGCTTCGTGGGTGACATAAGCGTAAGTGCATTGTCACAATAATGCAAATATCATTGTGAAAAAACGTGACATAAACTTTACAATAATTTAATAGAGGCTTCGAGGCAGAGGGTTTTGCCACAATATTTTTTTGTAATCAAGTTATTTGAGTTACTTGAGGAATTGTTTCAGCCCTAATGTTAATACTTCAAAACAACATTAACATCCTGGGACAATTGAAATTTGATGCTTTTGAATGTTAGCATCACACATATCAAGCTTCATATCTATAGGTTTTCATAGCTCACAGAGTACAGAGATGTACTTGAGAGGCGAGAAACTCCAGTTTGAATCCTGTGTAACTATGGTTCAACAAAACAGTTCTAATCTGCATTAAAGGTAGTTAAAATGGCATCAACAAATATGTTTAAACACTTAAACCAAAAACTTACATTAAACTGATATACTGCAGCAACCTTTGTGATGTAAGCAAACAAAGAAAGAGGAGGAGCAACTTATTACATTCTTAAAGATTATTGGCATTTTTCCCTTTTATTTTACCATGTACTGATGAATCATGCAGGAGGACTTCTTGTTAAAGACTACAGTGGCTCGTATATTCAGTGTACCCGTTTAATTTTCTGCATCATTAACTGTCTTAGTGTGAGTGCTGTCAGCCTGCGGCAATGGTCGCACATGTGGTTGTGTTTACTAGCATGTTTATGACCATATTTAAAACGAAAACTGGATAAATGGTGGACCACTGTGTGTTAATAGCTTAATGGTTGAAGTGACCCCAACAAGCCCTTTAACACAGATAGGGGTCGCTTTTAGCTTAGACTTTAATTATGGGAGAAACCAATTGGATTTTCAACTAAATAAACTGAAACTGATGCCATGCAGTGAAAATGTCACCTCAGCACACAGTTAAGGTGGCAGACCATTGCATACTCTCTCTGGACCAAATTTTAAGCTAATTGGTAAATTAAAGTCATTTCAGCAGCACTTCGGTGTAAAGCCTTTAAGGAATATTTCACCCAAATGAACATTTGCTGACAATTTACTAACCCACAGGCCATCTGAGATGTAAATTATTATTTCTTCTTCTTTTTTTCCCTATTGAAACAGATTTGAAAAACAAATAAATAAATAAATAACATTAAACCACTTGCTCACTAATGGATCCTCTGCCATGAATGGGTGCCATCAGAATGAGAGTCCAAAAAGCGTCTGCAGGAGTGTCTGCACGTAACCTTCCCAATGCCCTGGGGGCCAAATAGGGACCCCGCAGGGATGCCAGAAGCATGTACTGAAACATGGGTTGGGGGGGCGGAGACATGAAGCACATACACAGTTTATTACATGTGGAATTGAGTAATACACTTAATCAATAAGATATGGATATAAGTGAAGGGAAACACAGCCTTCTGGATGACTGTGGAGCATAAGGTTTTGTAGACACAACCTACTGGGCAAAAGAGACCAGTCGGAGCTACTTCGCATCTAGGTTGGACTGCTGGGCAGGAGGACTCAGGCGCATGGATCCCGTGGGAATGGAGCAGCAAGCCGACACCAGCCGGCCTCCCGCTACGTGCTTGTCTAATTTAAGACACGGGAGGAGGCAGCCTCTACGCGAAGGTCATGGAACCTTGCGAAGATGTTGAGTGTCGCCCAGCCTGCAGCCTTACAGATATCTGCTAGAGAGGCGCCATGAGCCAACGCATAGGTGGCATCTACTTCACCCTACATTCAGACATTCTGAAAAGAATAAAGGTTAGCTCTGTCTCCATGCAAACTCTGTGCAGGACAATATAATTTCAATAGACCACAGACCATCATCACTGTAAAGGCCTGTTCACACTCGCAAATTATTGCACAAATAGTCTTTAAAGAAACATTCCACTTTTTTTAATGATATGTTCATTTTCCAACTCCTCAGTAGGTAAACAGTTAAGTTTTATCGTTTTGATTCCAATCAGGCGATCTCCAATTCTGGTGCTAGCACTTTTAGCATCTCTTGCTCAAAATAACAATAGAGTTACCTTATTTTTCCTATTGAAAATTTTACTCTTCTGTAGTTACATTGTGTATTAAACTATGCAATTTTGTAGGCCAATATGACTAGGAGCTACCGTATACTCTCATTCTGGGGTAATAATCAAGGAACGTCGCTGCCGTACAATGGCTTGCATGGCAAATAAATCGAGACTCTTTAGTTATTTTTGACTTCGAGATGCTAACAGTCTAATCAGATTTATCTGCACTAAAAGTGTTAGAACCTGTAATGTATGTCCTTAAATTCATTCCTGCTTTTCCGAGTCCTGTATCCCGCTGAAGAGCTCTCACTACTAGCGTATGATCGTGACAGAACGACTGACCACAAAGAGGATGGCGTTCGCTCCTCACCAAGCCGTCTGGTATTATCCACCTCCAGCGATCATTTCACCGGACGAAACGAGTAGAATCGAGAAGATATGTGCACTCGTGCTCAAGATCCACCATTACGGTTGCCAGTGCCATCTAAAACGCAGGGTTGTACTCCCGTTACACGGCAACAGGGGCCATGTTCAGTCCAGTCTACATCAGTTGTGCAGCTTGGAGAGCTGCTTTCACCGAACCCTGCGGTTTCTGATCCGCAAATAACGGGTTTCAGTCCTGTTTCACGAAGTCAGGGGTCATGTTGTGCAGCCTGGTGAGCTGTCATCAGTCTCTGCAGTCTCTAATCTGCAAATAATGGGTCCCAGCCCTGTTTCACGGTGTAGCGAGCCGTGTAGAGCACAGTTGGTCCCAGTTTCACAGCCAAGTGCACTGTTTAAAGCTCAGTCGGTGCCGGTTTCACAGCTAGGAGAGCTTTTTAATGCCCAGTCGGTTTGGGTTTTACAGCCAGGAGAGCTGTCACCTACCCTAGCGGTTCCCATTCTGCTAATAATGGGTTCCAACACTATGTCACAGTGAGAGGGGCTGTGGGGTGTCTGGTCCGCTCATGAGAGCATCCTCGTTGCCTGGTAAGCCCAGGTGGGCCACTCCACCATCCGATCCGCCCTGGAGGGGGTCTCCTTCGTTTGTCTCACCCAAGTGGACTTCTCCGCCACCTGCTCCGCCCTGGTGGTCATTCCTGACGGCTTCTCCGCCCCCCTTAAAGACTGGTGTTATTGTCCGCGCATCTAGAATCCGTGCCTAGGGGGATAGCTATGTAACGCCGTAGGCGTGGTTCTGTGTTTCTGGTCTTGTCATGAGCGTTTGTTTACCTTGTCCATGTGCCTTTCTGTTGTGTGTTTCATACCTGCTTTATCATGTCTCTGTCTCATTTGTAATCCCGCCTTTGTCATTAGTATTTAATTCTCCGCCAGCTGTCATTCCCAGGTTTCCCGTGTTCATTGTTGATTAGTCTTTGTATAAATTCACGCCCCATGTCTTGTATCTTTGTCAGTCGTTGATGTTTGATGTTATGTTGTACGCTGTGCTGCTCATTTCAGTCTCTTTATTGTTTCATAAATGTCCTTGAATTCATTTCTGCCTTTTCGACTCCTGTATCCTGCTGAAGAGCACTCACTATCATTGTGACAGAACTGGAGATTGATCTGCTAAAAGGATTCTAAAACTGTAAAAAAAATCAACTATTTACCCATTGTGGAGTTGGAAAATGTTCCTTTAAAGACTTTTTGTGCAATAATTCGCACTGAATGTGATCAGGCCTTTACAGTGATGATGGTCTGTAGTCTATTGAAATGAAACTGTCCTGCACAGCTCACAGGGTTAACTAACCCAAAATGTCTGCAGTCGTACAATGGCATTAGTCTTTTGAGGAAGATTATTTTTTAGTGAATTTGCATGGAGACAGAGCTAACCTTTATTCTTTTCAGAATGTTTGAATGTAGGTTAAATATTATGCTCTACAGCTCGCTCTTCAATATGTCTCCGTACCTTTACATAAATCTCACCCTTTATCTTGCGGTTCCACTCTCTGTCTTAGACAAGACAAGAATAAAGATCCTGACATAATGATTTAAAGGCTGCAAATGTTTTAGTTCAAGCTCATTCAATCTCTTTTTCCCTGTTTTTTTAGCTCCTTCATTTCATAAAATCATTACCTCCTAAATATTCAAAACGTTTCAAAATACTACATGAAAATGAGTCAACTTATTACATTGAAAATTTATATAATACAGTAATATATAATTTATATTATTTGTATTTTATTATTTAAATATTAATACATTTTTACATGTGGCAATTTAAGGAAACTATTTTAATAAATTATTTTAATGTATTAATATCAAAGTAGACTAAAAGTAGACAAGTTCAAAAGTGGTCACACTCTTGTTTAGTATTTATAACTTATGTTTGCAAGCCTGACTAAATTTGTGAAGTATAACATATCACATAAAAGTGACAGGAAGAAAAGAAAAAGGGTTCGATATTTTCCAATATTTCTTAAAAAGTCACTTGAAGGAGTCCATAAGCTTGATAACAGAGACAGCAGCAGATGTTTTAGTTAGAATTTACTCCCTGTCCCGGTTTAGCTACAATTATTCTTAATAACCATTTGTCAGACAAAATGTTTAAAATCATTTACTGTAAAAATTGTTCTGTCACTCGTTCTCACCTTTTTTGCCCTTTTCGTTTTGTTCTCAGTGTTCCTTCTGCAAATTCCAAGTAATGTATGAGTTTTCTGTCAGACTGTATTAATGTCATAGTGAAGTGCTGTTTACCCTGGACACACCAGACGCCCTGCAGCACATGGAGGCAGTGGACCTTGTTCAGAACAAGTGTGATGCCATGTCAAAATGGGAGAACAGTTCTCGCCTGAGTGCAGCACTGCTCTGAAAGGCTCTAGGTGCTCTAGTGCTTAAGTAATATTTGTGTCAAAAGTCATTATGTGTTCCAAAAAATATATATAAAATAAACTTTTGAAACCTAATTTTCACGATTTCATTATATCACCTCTTTTGAAACACATAATGTACATTATTATGGTGGCTGTACCCACTGGAAAAGTTTTAGAAAAGAAGATTATTGGAGAACTTTTTACAAAGAGTTACTTTAAAATTTCACATCAGTGTTTTTATTGCTTAACTTTGCCCTTATTTGTTAAATTTAGCAGCTGACTGAATTTTTTTTCTATACTAACCTTTTCTTTTTACACTTTATGAGTTTTATATATAGATTACAGTGAAAACACCCTGTTACTGTAAATCTATTACAGTGTTACTGTAGAGAATAGGCGAACTTGGCTAACCGATTAACAGAACAGATTAACATTTTTTTTCTTCATTATTTTATGTAATTGTATATTATAAAAATATGTATTTTATATATGATTGCTCATTTTTACATTACAACTTAAAACAATTGTATTATTCATTTTAGTTATTATTTATCAATACTTTATTTTACAATAATTCTTAAACATATTACTAACCAAATGTGTTTCATATTTTAATAAAAACAGTATCATGAATCTATGTTAATAATTTTTGAACCCCCTAATTTATCACAGAATAATAAAGTACTGTTTGACATAATTGACTTGAAAGTTAATACAGTTCAAAATTTTAGATTATATTTAACAAGTATTACAGCACCTTCAAGATCTAGATAGCTAATATCTGATTCTGGGTGGCCATTGTAGATTATAGTGTCACCCTTTGCAAAAGTTACATGTCAAAGTCTTATAAGGTAAAAGGTAAGATATTGATTGCTTAGCGGGTTTGGCGTGCTGTCCAGGGAGCGGGCCGGGCGAACGGCGGGCACGAACCCTAGCGATTAGAACCCTAGCGAGGGTAAGGGCTCGGCGACCGGCTCAAGCCAAAATGCGGCCCCCCAAAAGGGCAGAAGTAATTGGAGAACCTCTGCGGAGGTAGCTGGTTTTGAGGAAGCGGAATGGGCGTAGCTGGGATTTAATCTTGAAATGGGTCTTTGGTATGGTAGCGATTGGAAAGGGGAGGTCTCCGGAGTTGCGGAGATAGCTTTGATGACCTCTGGGGTAAAATGGATAATAGCGGTCTATTGCATTGCTTCTGAGGGTATGAATGAACTTCAGCTGAGAAGTGGCTTTTAGCCTCTGCGGAGGTGTGAGATGATTTTGAGAATTTATGATGGCTAAGTCTCTGCGGAGATGGGTGAAAATGGCTAGAAGCGTAGGAGAGGGGAAATAATGGTTGGTTCGGGGGCTAAGGCGTTAGATGGGACAGCAGGGAGCTTGACAGTAGAAAGAGAGAAAGGGGAACGGGAAGCG
>JAUCNO010002623.1:0-11255 GCA_032353835.1 Enteromius viviparus
GGTGTGCATCTTAACACAGAACAATGACACTGACATGTTTTAAGATTTGTCAGAGCAAGATATTTTCATTTTGAGACATCTCAAACATGCAATTTAGTCTGGGACTAGCTTAAGCCTTGTCTGTGAAACTGGGGGCTAATCTGCTTACAAATCTTATCTAATTCCTCCAAGCCACTGGTATGAATTACCTTAAGCTTTGATCTTAACACATATCTCTATCTGTATAGCATGCTGGTACTGTTCAAATGGCTGTAAAAAGGTTTAGCTTCCTTTGATTTGGGACACACTATGTTCTGCCAGTTCAGTGTCAGATGACAGCCGCTGCCCAGGACTGAAGCACCACCCGTGGTGTCACACATGAGACCGTTTTTCCATGTCTGATGGACAGTTACATATGGGGTTTTCCTTGGACATAGTGGACATCCCCTTAAATCATGTTTTATGAGTCTGGCTCAGACGGCTTGTGCTGGAAGTCGCACTGATCTGGTGACAAATTTCATCTGGGTCGTGATAAATATCCTTCATGGACAGTACAACCAGTACTTGAGAATTTAATGAAGGCCTTTTACCATGCCTGCATGTTCATGATCTTTGCATTGTTGACTGCATGGATGTGTTGCAGCATCCGAACCCACACATTCACGCATTCAGGTACAAAAATATTCACGTTTTGCAACGTGTCACCAGTTGTAAGTGCGGATAACCATTGTGGGCTATTTTTAGTCTGGGACGTTAATCTCTTCTAAGAGCCTTTCAGGGCCCGTCTCTTTCTAACCTGGCCGGAAAAGCTAAGCCAATAAGCCCCAGGCGTCTGGCTCAACTCTAGGCCGGGAGAGAAAGTGAGTCCCGGTACAGGCGATTCCTGGATTATTTAATACTTCAGCATGGCAGGGAGGGGGAGTTTGGATCTCTGAATTCCAGGAACGCTGGTTCTTTTAGGGCTTATGCACTGCAGGGTACAGAGTGTTTCGGACATAGCTTAGTGGCATCATGCTGCACGATTTTACGGAGGGGGTAAATTAACAAACAGAATGCTACATTTTTGCAATGGGGAATGAGCCGTTTGGTAGCACTGCAGGAGATAAATTTGATACATGCTCAGACTTGCATGAGCACTTTTTAATAGCTCTGTCTGCCAGGTGAAATTAAATGATGTAACATATTCCTAAAGTTTTGATCGGGGATCGGTTTTCCAGTTGCAGACAGTCTCATTCATCCTTTCATCTGTAGTTCATCCTACAGCATCTCCAAAATATTTATCATAAAAAAAGGGTTAACATATGTTGAGTGTTGAGTGTGTTTCATTGGTAAAAAGATGTAAAACTCAGTGCTGTCCAGAACGTGTAAATGTTTAGGGCCACATGCATGCATAAGCACAGTGCCTTCATTGCCGTTTATTGGTCTATCTGCATTACAGTAATTTGTGATTACTTACAAAACCAGCAATATATGTATTTATTTATTTATTTTTGATTACATAATTATGGCAATAGATACACATAACACTTTGGCAAGGACCTTTTGGCAGCTGTGATGCCTGACTAATAGATTGAACTTGATCTAAATGTCTTTCTTTCTTTTTTTAGATTATTGGGTCATCACACCTTATACATTTACTGATTAATTAAGCTTATTCTGAAAGTGTGTGTGTGTGTGTGAAGAGTCTTAAAACTGAAATTAACTTGAAGTAGCAAGGTAAAAAAAAGTGTTTTCTTGCCGAACAAACTTGCATGATATAATTTGATTTATAACCAACAGACAAGTTTAAAACTTATTTATACATACCACTAGTATTTTTCATAGGTTCTGGATTATATATGTAAATATCTAGCATGTTTCCAGACTTTACATGTATACGACAAGGCTGAAAAAGGAGAAGAAAAAAGTGTAATGGGCAATTGAATCACAATGGGAATAATAGTCTCTCAAAGTCAAGGTCTGGTAGATCTTCCCTCACCTACAGGAGATGGAAGTCAAGGTAAAAGATAATGCATTTAGTCAGTAATCAGCAAATAGCTTTTATCCACCGGGGTGAGAGCGTTGCAGTGGGGTCTGATAAGATCATTTGCTTTCAGGTGTTTTGCTGGTTACTGTACTCAGCATTGAGTGTAAATTGAATAGCATGACCTTTTGCAGCCGAATCAAATTGACTGCATTTCCACACGCATTCGGTGGTTTCAATTACCATACGTTTTTTTGATATCGGAGTCTGTAACCTCACTCGCTCCTCGTGGATACCAGTACAAAGGCAGGTGTTCGTAATGAAACACATGCTCATGCGGTCATCCAGGCTGTAAGCACATTTTTGCCCTCTGCTTTCACACAATCGTATTCGGCCATTTGACCCTCGTGCAGTGAACACGTGCTTCATTATAGAAAGAGTACTGTAGTTTGGTCTTTCTCCATTGTTGTCGCTCCTCTTAGTGTTTGGTGCAGTTCCGGTGATGCTGATATCAGGGTGACAAACGACGGGCCACCCTGCTTGTGTGCCACTCATAAGCCTGCCAGCAGCCATAAGGTCAGAGGGGGATATGACAGCACTTTTAACTAGAGAAGACGGTGAATTTACACAATTAAATACCTGCTATATGTGTCAACATTTTCTTGTTTGCATGAATGGCAGTTACTGCTGCACTGGAACGAAACAGGACTAGTTTTCCTTTTTTATACAAGCCTTCCTGCTTGCTTGTGTTTTCTAGTGCATCATAGCATGATCCCTCTCCTGTATATGTTTATTCTCTCAAAAGATTGCCGATCTCTAAGATTTGCCACCTCAGACTTAAGCAAAGCTCTTTTTCTGTTCACATTTCAGAAAGGAATTACGATGTGTGTTTTTCTTTTCTCCGCTGCATTAAAATATTTAGACTCCAGCTCTTTAGGAATCCGAGCACCCTAGTGTCAGCATTATTGGGCGAGTTTCTAAAATAAGCAGTGCATCAGTATGTCTGAGCACTGAAAACTAAGTTTATTCTAATTGCATTAGAAACAGAGCTGTGGGCCATCTGTTGCACCACAGCTAAAAAACAGCATGCAAGCTCCTCTTCCTCTCTTTTTCATTAGTGCAGCCGTTTAGATCATATCAGTTTGTTGCTAGCCTTTTATTTTTTTCTATAAAATCTTTCATTTTGTGCAAGAGAGCTATTATTTCTAGGTAGAAATTGTTTGTTTGCTGCTGTTTGTGGGCACTTTCAAGTGCATATTAATTAAGCAATATTATATTTAATTTCCCTCTTTACTGTGAATTATTCCGACCGTTTGCATGCATAACTTATTGCTAATGAGTTTGATCGCTACCTGTTCGAGCTCCAGGTCCAGACAGAGTCAGGGGGGTGGTAATGTTGGTTTGGGTTATGAAAAGTTAATCTTTGCCATACTTCGTCTCTCTGTGATCATTGCCTCCGGAGCAGGCATGCCTCGGTGCCCAGCGTGCAGGATCATTTACGGGGGAAATGAGGTTTGAAATAGTGCTGGTGATTCCACTGGCAGAATCCTATTTTTGAGTATGACATATGACGGCTGTGCCATGTACATATACTGTGACACAATCTGGTTAGGCTTATTGAGGGAGGCTTACATTGATAATGTGAGGGACAGAATCATGTGTGCCTTTTAATATGTCTTTTATTTTATTTATTCATTTATTGGAGTTCTGGATTTGGTCAAAAATGTCTCTTCCCACCCACAATCCAATGACCAGGCACAGTCTAGTGCAGAACATTACTTGGATTTGTTAGCTATGGAATTAGATACTAATGACACTATCATTCTCGTTTTTCCATATGGAGGCATTTTTGAAACCTTTTTAGGCAATGCTTTGTCCAACTAACATGCAACCAACTCACTTTTAGTTAGTCAAGTTCAATGCTTTTCTTGTTTCCAGCCAAAATATCTAAACATTCTTCAATCAAGGAGCTTTTTTTTGACCTGTAAAAATGATTGTCTTGTTTTCAGAAGAAAATCAAGTGAGATTTTTCTTAGACGCAGCAAAATGATCTAGTCAGAAATAATCAAACAGAAAAAAAATAGTATTTTGTTTACCCCACTGGCAGATTATTTTGCTTGTTTCAAGCAAAGACTCACTTAATTCTTCTTGATTTGAGAATTTTTAGTTAGAAAAACAAAAATGTTTTTAGTTTTGTATTTGCACTATGCCATCCAAATTAACTAAACACAATAACTAAAATTGTGTTAAATTCTGAACCATGTACAAACTGACAAATACTGTCAAATACTGAACAATGCACATATATTTAGATCTGAGAACTATATTCTGTTCAATAGAATCCAACTATTTGGTTTCAGAGAGAACAAAAAGAGAAAGAAAATGACCACAATGACTTAACTTTAACCTTTTTCCACACATTCTAGGTCATTTAATGCCTTCCTTGTGATGGTGCAAGCCTTCGGTTGTAAAACGCACTCTGAGTAATTGACTTTTCTAGGTTTTATTACCTGCAGAGTTTCCCCCCTCCGTCACGGTGGAGATGCAAGGCCACAGACACGATCAAGATACAAACCACACATTTTACCCCCTTTTTTTTTTTTTTTTTTTTGCATTTTCGTTACCTGTGGGGTATTCGCTCAGATCCTCAGATGATATCAGACCAATAATTTTTTTTTTTCCAGCCTTGAAGCTGGAGTAAAAGAAAAGGACCATGCTTCCTGTTATCAGTGGCATAAGTTATATCTCAGGAATACAATGGCTTAGGTGGAACTCAATAAAAGAGTTAAAGCAAGGACAATTTCAAAGACAGCCTGTCTGATAACAAAAGAGCGTACCTGATAATGAATGACTGGTGAGCGCTGGTGTGCCTCTGAAGTACCGGGGGAGGGAGGGGAGCTAGATGGAGTGTGACTGCCGAGCGCTTGCCAGTGTGTTTTATGGCTAATTGAAGCATTTGTGGTAAAACAGCCATGAATGGCACCCTTTAGAATTAGAACAGGTTAATATATTGTGATCCCACAATTAGCCCACGATTGTTAAGATCTGTTTAATTCGGTGGGGTCCATTAAGCGGAATGGGAAAGGTCCTATCTATTTTTCTTCCCTTCTTACTCAGACCGTTTCTCTTTAGGGGCAATCGATGGCTGTAGACACGTTTGCCTGGAAAATCTGGCCATGCTGGTACAGGGTTGAATGTACTTTGCTAGTGCTGGTTACACTTTGAATCATGTGTCTGAATAGAGGACAGAGGTTAGTGGCCTTTTTCATAGAAGACGGAGAGATAACTGATGTTGTAAGAGGAGTGCGTTTTTTGGCAGAACTTTTGATTGCTGTATAAACCTGTGAGGACCTTCTGCCATGCAAGATAAAATCCGACCAAGAGTTTACACTTTAATTTTATTAACTACTAGTCCTTATTTGGGTGCATGCTGATACTGTGAAAGCTGTTGCCAAAAGCTAAATCCCCAAAAGGAATAAAACTTCCCTCTGTTAATCAAACGATGAGCGTCTATGGGAAGTCATCCTAAATAACCGGGGTTATAATTAGCTTGAAACTAAATGCTTATTGTTATTGCCCTCCGTTTTAGTAGCTGCCTGGGTTTTTATGAAGTTGCAGAAGACAAATTGCGAGGAGACAGCAAAGACATAGCTCACTGAAAGAACATTATTAGCCAACCATTAAACAGCAGGCAGTGATTTCTTTCAAGCCACTTTATGTCACAACTCAGGTGCCCTTGCATATCTTTTATCTTTTAACAATTCAAGCTCAGATTTAGGAAATATGTCCCAAGGAGGGCATTATGAAACCATTTTCCTCCCTGTCAGTGGCTAATCAAACGTTAGCGCTATCAATACCGAAATCTCTTAAATGGAGTGAGATACGTGAAATGCCCTTGTTTTGATGGCTCAAAAGCAGCTCCCGTGAGCATATGAACACGCTGGTGTGTAATCGTGGGAAACTATTAATAGAAAAAGGATCAAATGGGGTGATCGCTGCACATGGGACTGGAGGCTAAACAACGCAACACTTCTATCTAAAGAGGACAGTCCCCCTGCAGCCACCACCATCATGCCCGAATGCTATCAGCAAGCGATACTAATCCTGTGGTGTGCATAAAAGGATTTGTTCTTGTTGGCCTGCATACGCCATGTCCCCCAGCAATTTTGGTGTTTATCTTCTGCAATTGCTAAGTCCCGTGGGTTTTGGTGCTGGAACTTCCAGTGCCTGTGACTTTTCCACTGCCACCGCTCCATGGATACTGCCCCTCCTGCGTTACCATCTGCGAAGGAGACGGAGACGGGAACATTAAAGAGTTTAGCATTTGATTCTGTAATCACACTTCATATGCTCAAAAAATTGCATCTATTTCAAGTCACAATAAGGCTCCCTTATCTATGGATTGCCAGCTTGAATTTGGTTGATGAGCCATTTGAGTTAGGGATTGGAGGAACTTAACTTCCTTCGTATTGTTTCTTACCTTTTTCTCGCTACTTCTCGGGGTAGTTGCGGTGTGTCAGCTCAGTTAATGGGTTTCTTAGGGGAGATATTATTTTGGTCCAGTAAGCCGCATGTTTAATGTATGACTGACAGTGCTGACTCATGTGGCTTAGGCAATTTGTAGTTGAAAGAGATTTTGTAGTAAAAAAAAAAAAAAAATCCATCCTCTATTAGCGATTATGGAGAGCTGCTCCACCCAGCCTGAAAACAGACAAAATCTGCCACTGCTCCAAACTAAAATGTCCTATTTTCTTCCACTTTTCTTTCTCCTTTTCCCTTCTCTTTTTGTCCCCTTAAGAAGATAGATGAGGAAAATGAGGCCAACTTGCTGGCAGTGCTCACAGAAACCCTGGATAGTATCCCAGTGGACGAAGACGGGTTGCCTTCGTTCGAGGCCCTGGCAGATGGGGACGTGACCAATGCCAGTGATCAGAGCTGTCCTTCCACCCCAGACGGCTCGCCACGCACCCCAGAGCCAGAGGAGCCTTCCTTGGTAAGAGACCCTCCCTTGTGCCCAATCCTATTTTGCCATGAAGCATGGCCCTCTTATTCTGTTTTCTTCCCTTGCTCTTTCTCGGCCCCACTGTGTTTCACTGTGCTCCCTTCTCTCTGGTCGTCACTAGCACCAGATAAGGAGATGCTGCAGGCCTGTCACCAAAAATGGGTACAGACTCACCAGACAGCAGTCTCCTATTGCTGTCTGCACAGAGAACATACCCACGGTGCTGTTGAAACAGAAAATCAAAGTAGATCAGTGTTCTTGAGGTGTTAATTGCATTGTTCATTACTGCAAAACAGGGAAAAACACAACACTGTCAAGACGAAGCAATGACAAATATGTGACTATTTTAATCTGCATTTTCTCAATAGTATAAACAGCAAAGGATTCATGTTCATTGTTTTTTACAATCTGTGCACCCCAGAAAAATCATTGCACCCGCTCTGCTTGACATTGTTAGCACAGTGTTACTCCAATGTGTCAGGTTCATAGGCTGCAAAATTAAATAATTTAAGTTTAATGTTGCAGCTCAGTCAAACATCGCATATGTATTTATTTATTTTACATGAACATGATTTTGCTGTCCTTGCTTAAAGAGAGAATTCTTTGAAAACAATGCATGCAAACATTAGCTTACAAGAGACCATATAAAGAAACAACAGAGTGTACTAACAATGCCAAGATCATGGGTTTTATTTTCAAGAGATTTTCATAAACCGATAAGATGTGTCCCTTAGAAAAAGAAGTCGCTTTGAATAAAGAATCTGCCAAATTCAAAAATGCAACAGGAGTGCAAAAGTATTGCAATATCTTTGCATTTTGTTTTAAAATCCAAAGATGTAATCCTCATGATCCATTTCTCTGCTCTGTTTGTAGCTAAAGAAGCTCCTCTTGGCGCCTGCTAACTCCCAGCTCAGCTATAATCAATACCCAGGTGGCAAGGCACAGAACCATGCAGCCAGCAACCAACGGATCAGACCAACACCTGCTGTTGCCAAGGTAGCTGCTCGCTGCACTTCTTGCATCAAAGGGCTGGTGTGTGAGCTCATCTGCTAGTTCCATGTAATTTTTCCTTTCTGTGAAATTATACAAATAGTCTGCTCCCTCCAGGGAGCTAACGCTTGATTGAGTTGTGTGTGTGATGAAGGTGTCTCATCTGAAGCTACGTTACCCTTGATGACGTTCAGGACTTCTGAATGGCACCATCTAATTTCCATGAAAAAGAAAACAAAGATGTCTTGATAGAATTAGCGTGGTTGGTCTTGTTGTCACAAAAACAATGATTTATTACCACGGCTAGTCATGTTGTAAACTAGAAGAAAAATGAGTAGTTGTTTGAGGTGAACATCATGCGTAATTCCCTCCCCTCCACACACTTGTGCACATGCGCAAGGTCTCTTTGAGGAGTTAATTTTCCATAATGACTTTGACTCCTCTGTTTCTGGAGCTCTGCACATGGCAGGGTCCCAGAGGACACCGCTGTCTCCTCCCGCTGCCTGCGTGCAGATCTTTCTGGAGCCATCCCAAGACCTCGCAATTAAGATGATGGGCAAAGTACACTCACATTGCCTTTTGGGAGACTAAGCCACCTCTGCGCTAACCCCCCTTTCTAATCTCCCTATGTTGCATCCCATGCTCATTTTGCCCTCTCTCTCTCTCTCTCTCTCTCTGATTTCTGTTCTTTAGACAGAAAACCCCTGGAACAGCAAACCACGAGGGTCCTGTCCCAACCGGTCCGTGAGACGCCCTTGCACTGAGCTGCTCAAGTACCTCACCTCTAGCGACGAGGCCTTCCGGACCAAAGCCAGGGAAGCCAAAAGCACCTGGACAGGTTGCGGCAAGGACAGGGGAGGGGCTTGCACATCCTCCTGCTCATCTTCTTCCTCTCCATCAGCCTCGTCCACCTCCTCTTTCTCCTCCCTGTCGTCCTGCTCCTCTTCCACCGCCTCCAAAAAGAAGACGTCCTCTGCCTCCCCATCATCACAGCAGCAGCAGCAGCAGCTGGCAGTGCAGGCCCAGCGAGGTGAGAGCCAGGCAGCCGGCACGTGTAGTGTGGCTGGTGAGGGGGCGGGGAAGTGGCGGCGGTGTACCCAAGGGGGGCACTCCGCCCCCATTGAGCTGTCCCATGGAGGTGGCTGTGGCCATGCCTGCTCCGGCGAAGAGGGGAGGCCACCAGGCCTACAGCCAGCTGTTGACCCAGGCAGCTTGGCCGCTGCCCGCTTTATTAGGTACATGCACTCTTACTCTCTCCCGCCTAGAGAGACGGGTCATGCAGGCAGCTGTGGTCATTGCCTTGAGGCGGGCGGCTTGGCTGAGGCTGGCCGTGCTAATAGGCACGTCACGGTGACCATTAGGAAAAGGAGGCAAGAGCTAGAGCACCCCATGCTCAGTCAGCTGCTCACCTCCAGGCCCAGGCCGGCCCGTTACCGGGCTCACCTGCAGTTGCCCCAGAATAAAAGGCGAAATCTACCAGACACGACTTCTAGAGTCCAAGAGAGCCACGGACACTTAAAGCGAGCTAGTCTAGAACATCCTAGAAAGGCACCTAGCTTACACAAGCAGGCATTTAGTGTCGCTGACCAGAGCAATCTTGAGTGTTCGGCAGGGCTTAAATTAGACCTAGAGAGCTGGTTGAGCATGCCAGAACAGGTGACAGGAGACAGCTTGCATGATCTGGTGGGCCAAGGCAGGGAGGATGTTTTTGATGATGTCATAGGCATCCCCATGTCATTCTCACAGGGCCTGCCAAGCCCATTGTTCCCAGACTCTTTAGTTCCAGAGCTCACACCCTCCGACTCACAAAAACAGGCACTCCGCAGGCACCTCGATGACCAAGTCCCACCAATGTTAGGTAATCATTGCTGCATCCCTGCCCTCTCTCCTTTGCCTCTTCTCCTTTTAACTGCTTCCCAGTTTGACCACACACTAACCACAACGCTAACCCAAACCTAACATTTACTTGGAAGAAAAAACTGATGTGGCTCCAAAGCGTAAACCTCTGAATTGGCACAAACTTTTGTCTGTAGATTAATTATAAATGAAAGACGAGGAATGCCTGCAACACTTTGAACTATCACGTCGCCCAATTTCAAACTCAGTTCTGTGCTGAAAAGCTTCTTTCTCAGGCTGCCATAATATAGCTGTCTAACTCAGAGATACTCCCTAGCTGCAGTTGGAGATGGTCGCAGCCTCAGGCAACTGCACACGCTTCCTTGACTCTTCTTTCTTCCTCTGCTTTGGTTTCAATTGCATGCAAAACATCTTCTTGTTAGAGTTCATTTTAGTAGAAGTATGAATCATTCGTGCCGTACCTTTTCATGTCATAGTCTGTTTTTTTTTTGTTTTGTTTTTTACGTTTTCTACTCATTCTGACTGTTGGAATATGGTGGATCTTGTATGATGGGCTGGGAAACTGAACACATGCCATCACTTCATCCTGCCTCACAAAGTATGCAGTCAGATAAAAACAAAAAACTATGGGGTCAAGTTAGTCCAACTATTGGTTTTTCCCAAAATTTCTGTCTGGCTGGAGAGTCTTCTGGCCTTTCAGCGCAGGGTTGGATTTGCAACATCATTGCTGTCACTGATCAAGTCTAAGATATTAGTTGTAGATGTGGACCTGAAATATCTTGGGTACAGTGTGAACTAGTAAATTAATTACCCATGCTCCTTTGTGTTCTGCAGCCAAACCAACCATCTTGCCACTTCCTTTGACCCCAGAGTCTCCAAAGTAAGTGAGAGAGTTTTTACACAACTTTTGTAGAGCAGACAAAATCTGAACTAAAAAAACAACAACAACAATGATGAGGCATTTTGTTAATTTCATTCCATTTGTAAGCTCACCCAAACTCTTTCAGAACTCCATCCATTCTCATTGTTTTTTTTTTCTCTTTTGTGTTACAGTGACCACAAGGGATCTCCGTTTGAGAACAAAACCATTGAACGCACATTGAGTGTGGAGATCTGTGGAACCCCAGGTAAACAAACACATTTTTGTTTTTGCTCATTTTGCTTTTGGGGGGAGGGCATTTCAACAAAGTATCCTACAAGTCTACTCTAAAAGTTTATCCTGAAGTGAAAAGTTCAAGGTAAATTCTTTGGCTGATTTATTGGAAAGTTTCACTCTTCCCCTTTGAAGAGTTAATATTCTCTCTTCTCATTTAGACTAATGCTTTTTGACTGGGCAGCTTGCTGCTTCAATACATCAGAGATAAATTGTTGTGGCATTATTATTGTTTTAATTAGTTTTGCCATGCAATTTGGTTTTGCCGATATTATCTGGATCCTTTTTTATTCAGACAGTCTGGCAATTTG
>JAUCNO010002624.1:0-11251 GCA_032353835.1 Enteromius viviparus
CACACTTCTGTGAAATCAAACTGCCCACTTAAGAAGCAACACTGATTGACAATCAATTTCACATGCTGTTGTGCAAATGAAATTGACGACAGGTGGAAATTATAGGCAATTAGCAAGATACCCCCAATAAAGGAGTGTTTCTGCAGGTGGTGACCTCAGGCCACTTGTCAGTTCCTATGCTTTCTGGCTGATGCTTTGGTCACTTTGGTCACAAGTGGTAGCATGAGACGGAGTCTGCAAATAACACAAGTGGCTCAGGTAGTGCAGCTCATCCAGGATGGCACATCAGTGCAAGCTGTGGCAAGGTTTGCTCTGTATGTCAGCCTAGTGTCCAGAGCATGGAGGCGCTACCAGGAGGCCAGTACATCAGGAGACGTGGAGGAGGCCGTAGGAGGGCAACAACCCAGCAGTAGGACTGCTATCTCCGCCTTTGTACAAGGAGGAAAAGGAGGAGCACTATCAGAGCCCTGCGAAATGACCTCCAATCAGGCCACAAATGTGCATGTGTTTGCTCAAATGGTCAGAAACAGACTCCATGGGGGCCCGACGTCCACAGGTGGGGGTCGTGCTTACAGCCCAACACTGTGCGGAACGATCGGAATTTGCCAGAGAACATCAAGACTGGCAAATTCGCCACTGGCGCCCTGTGCTCTTCACAGATGAAGGCAGGTTCAAAGTAAGCACATGTGACAGACGTGACAGAGTCTGGAGACGCTGTGGAGAATGTTCTGCTGCCTGCAACATCCTCCAGCATGACCGGTTTGGCAGTGGGACAGTAATGGTGTGGGATGGCATTTCTTTGGAGGACCGCACAGCCCTCCATGTGCTTGCCAGAGGTAGCCTGACTGGCATTAGGTACCGAGATGAGATCCTCAGAGCCCTTGTGAGACCATATACTGGTGCGGTTGGCCTTGGGTTCCTCCTAATGCAAGACAATGCTAGACCTCATGTGGCTGGAGTGTGTCAGCAGTTCCTGGAAGATGAAGGCATTGATGCAATGGACTGGCCGCTCGTTCCCCAGACCTGAATCCAATTGAGCACATCTGGGACATCATGTCTCACTCAGTCCACCAACACCACGTTGCGCCACAGACTGTCCAGGAGTTAACGGATGCTTTAGTCCAGGTCTGGGAGGAGATCCCTCAGGAGACCATCCGCCACCTCAGCAGGAGCATGCGCAGGTGTTGTAGGAAGGTCATACAGACGCGCACACACACTACTGAGCTTCATATTGACTTGTTTTAAGGACATTAAATCAAAGTTGGATCAGCCTGTAGAGAGTTTTTCACTTCAATTTTGAGAAACAAATTGTAAAGAGCATTACAATTTAAAGTATTTAATAAGAATATTTCATTACTTTAGATCTAGGATGTGTTATTTTAGTGTTAACTTTATTTGTTGAGCAGTGTAGAAAAAAATAGAAATGTCACACATTGTGTCCACATGAATTGTATTTAAAATGTGCTAGATGTTCCAAATGAAGCCTATGGTTAATTTGCATTGTCATTAAAAGTCCACTCACTCTATTAAAGGGGTCATATGATGTTGCTAAATTATTTTGTGTATTTGCTGTAATGCAATGTGTTTATGCGGTTTAAGACAAAAAACACATTATTTCACACATACTGTACATTTTTGTTTCTGCTCTAAGCCCTCCTAAAACGGGTAAATTTTTACCAAGCTCTTCATTCTAAAAAAGACAAGGTGTGCTCTGATTGGCCTGTTATGCAGTGCATTATGATTGGCTAAGTACCACAAGAACATAACGGAAATGTTATGCCGCTTACCGTAACGTGATGCCGTGTCCGGCCGCTATAGGAAGCAACAAGCAACAGCACTACCCTTCACTGCTCAAAACATGGTTTTATGATGCTTTTATTTTTTTTAAAGGTTGTATACAAAAGGTGCATCAATATCCCAACTAACATTTCCATCTGTGCTCTACACAGGAAGAAAGTCACAAAGGTTCAGAATAACATAAGTGCAAGTACATTATGGGAAAATTGCATCAATTCTTAACGGAACTATCACTTTAAGGACACCCCAAGTCTACCTCAGGTGTGATAAGCTGCAGTCTGAATGTATGCATTTTTTTTTCCCCAGTGTAGGGAGAAAAGATCGGTGTGGACAGGAAAGCAAGCAGAAGACAGGCCACTCTAACAGGGATTCATTCAGTCCACACTAAAAGCATCTCTTCCTGGGTGTCCTAATTCAGAGAAACCATCTCAAGGGGTAGAGAGAGAGGGAGAACGAAAGAGGGAGGGAAAGATACATAGAGAGTCTGAGTGGATCTTAAATGTAGCTCTCTATTAGTTAATATTTAGAGTTAAGCTTCAACACCACCCCAGATGTTGGACAAATGTCCTTTTTCAAAATATCTCAATATCTGGGTCGCAAAACATAGTGTTTTAAAGTTTTTAGATTTTATTTTTGAAGGAAGAAAAATTATCAAATGGCTTGTAATGGATGTTTTTAATGCATTTAATTAAAGCTCGCTTGTTGAATTGAGTTTGCATTTGTTATGCCTGACCAAACAAAAGCTCATAAGCTGCATAGAATATATACAGTAGTTGAAGGATATTGCCTAATTTTGCAGACTAATCCAGTCATTTAATTTCTTCTAATCATTATTTTAATTACATTTATGTTTGTTAGTGTAAAACTATAGGCTCATTTATACCAAGAATGATACCTGTATTAGCCACACCGTAGCACAATTATCTGTTTATTGTAATTGCACACTGCAGTGATGACATCTGTCGCTTTTAAAGGAAAAGCTCCCCTTTAAAATGGAAATTCTGTCATCATTTACTCCAAACCTGTATGCGTTTCTTCCTTATGTTGAAAGCAAAAGATGATATTTGAGAATGCTGGTAATCGAAACGTTGGTTGTCCCCATTGACTTCCATAATATTACTTTCTTCAAAATATAATCTTTTGTGTTCTACTTAAGAAACTCAAGTTTTTAAAAGGCATGAGGGTGAGTAAATGATGACAACATTCCTTTAAATGCTTGCAGGTGAATTCTGATTGGCTGTCAGCTGGGTCTCATTTTGCAGCCTGCACCATTTTTAACATTATCACTGAGGCTGTCTCATTTCAGAAAGTATTCACTACATTCGAAAATACAGCAATTTATACTTTACTGGAAATAAGTCAGTTTTATAATGGTGTTTCATTTGTTTGTTTGTCAAGATATGCCGCCAACAAATGGGACCTCAGAGGGTGCATCCAATGAAATGAGATATAAATAATGTTTATATCATCCAGTATCTAGAAAGAATCGTTCTGAAATTGATCCCAACAGCATTATTTCTCAATGTTGTCTCAGTTCTCATAGAATTGGAATGGTTCACAGACAGAAAACCTTTCTGATTGGCTAGTTTTCTGACATCCACTCTGTTTTGCAAACTTCATTCACTTTTTCAGCTGGAGCCAGGAGGTATTTTATGTGTAGTAATTAAAAAAAAATGCTGCTTACAGTCCTTCTATTGTATAAATATCTTCACAGTTTTGAACACCATCCAGTGACCGACTTTCTCTCTTATTGCTCCAGATGTGTCTGTGAGCCTGCTGTCCCTCTTGGTGACTACATGTGGCCTGGCGCTGTTTGCGGTCTCCCTGTTCGTGTCATGGAAGTTATTTTGGGTGCCATGGCGAGATCGCTTCTGGCCTGGCCTAAAGGACCAGCAGGACGAGGAGCAGCCGGTCCTGAACGAGGTGGAGGGCCTAGAGCGGGAATACAGCGAAGACTTCGAGAAGGATCCCAATGCGCCTACGGTGCTCCCGGAGTCGGCCATGAAGATCAGCCACACGTCCCCGGACATCCACCTGGAGGCCCAGACTAAAGCCAAGGAGCTTAACCACATCCACATAGCTCGGGTACAGCGACAAGTCACCGAACCAACCTCATCTGTCAGGTGAGTCATGTTTTCCTGACTTCATCAGGCGTAATCACTCACCCACCATTGATATTCATTTGGCAATTCCCAGCTGGCATTTGTCAGACAGTGTGGGCCTCAGTGACCTTCAGCTTTAATTAAAGTTCTTCTCAGTCTAGTTATTCAGAAGATGTCTAGCATAAGCCAACAGACATCCGCCCCCTTTCTTCTTGTTGCAGGCACAACTCCATTCGGAGACAGATGAACGTCTCCAACCCCGATTTCAACTTGGCCCAGTTCCAGAGACAAGAGTCCATAACGGGTCCAGGTTTGGGCCGCATCAAGCCTGAGCTCTACAAACAGCGGTCGGTGGATGCCGACGACTGCAGACGAGCGGACAGCTGTGGCCGCTTGCACTTCATCATCAAATACGACTGTGACTTGGAGCAGCTCATCGTGAAGATCCACAAAGCCCAAGATCTACCTGCCAAGGACTTTACGGGAACGTCCGACCCCTACGTGAAGATCTACCTGTTGCCAGACCGCAAAACCAAGCATCAGACCAAGGTGCACCGCAAGACTCTGAACCCCATCTTTGACGAGGTTTTCCTGTTTCCTGTGGAGTACGCTGAGCTTCCCACGCGCAAGCTCCATTTTAGCGTCTACGACTTCGACCGCTTCTCCCGCCATGACGTTATTGGTCAAGTGGTGGTGGACAACTTCTTGGATCTACCTGACTTTCCGCAGGAAACCAAGCTCTGCAGGGATATCGTTTACGTTAGTGCGGTAAGTCTTTGTTCTTTTAAAACAATGTTGACAGTGGCAGGATCTTCAAATAGCAAAATTCATGAGAGAAAAGCAAGGCAGATTCATGACCATAAGGATTTCAGGTTTGATTTAGGTGTGGGTTGCATTAGCTGCTGCGTGAAGTGTTGCAACACTGTGGGGGCTTTGAGTGCATGGCTCAAGATGGGTTTATCCAGGTACAAGAGGCTGCTATTGGAAATCTATGTGGGGAATTCGTACACTGATGATAGTGTAAGTTTCAGTACAAGCAAACAGAAAAACTATGCGTCTCCCTTTGATTTTGGTAATTATAGTAATTGTTAGTGGTATACATTTTCTCTTTGTATTTATGTTTATAATTAGTTAAATAAAGGGGGGGGGGGTGTCTATTATTTAGATTTTTTTTTTTTTAAAGGATATTAATTATTTTATTAATCAAGGATACATTTTTAAATTCTTCCAAAATTTCAAATAAATGCTGTTATCTTGAACTTTCTCTTCGTAAAGTCCTAGAAAAATGGTATAGTATCTTCAAAAATATTACGTCACACAACGATTAAAAAAAAAAAACACTGACAATAATTAGAAATGTTTTGTCAGCAGCAAATTAGAATATTAGAATGATATCCGAAGGGTCATGCGACAATAAAAAATAAAGCAATGACTGTAATCTTGGAGGGGGGAGGGTATTCTAAATTGTATATTGTCTAGTTTTAATTAATGTTCCATATTATTAGTATAGATCTGACTGTTCTGTCGAATTTTGCCATTTATTAAACGGATACTGTTGAATGTCTAC
Organism: Enteromius viviparus; assembly: GCA_032353835.1. NCBI lineage: Eukaryota > Metazoa > Chordata > Actinopteri > Cypriniformes > Cyprinidae > Enteromius > Enteromius viviparus. The sequence goes on from JAUCNO010002624.1 coordinate 5,467, forward strand.
TGATGTCACACAGACTATTTTAATGATGTCCTTACGACCTTTATGGGTCTTGAACATGGTAGTTACTCTGATGTCTACGGAGAGTCAGAAAGCTCTTGTATTTCATCAAAAATATCCTAACTTGTCTTCCAAAGATGAAGGTCTTGGGTTTTTGAATGACTTAAGGGTGAGTAATTAATGACAAATTTCATTTTGGGGTGAACTATCCCTTTAAGGGCTTTCATCATTTAAAGTAGTTTTCGGTATTCTTTATTTGACCGGTCTAATATTTTGGTTACTTGTATAGTACATACTTTTTCAGCCTTATTTCTCAGAGATCAAATTGAGCTTCACACAAATGTGTTGGAATGTGTTAATATCCCTGACCTCCATCCTAACGGCTTCTCCAGTTCGAACACTACTTTGGCAAGATTATGATGGTGTTAACAGTTGTTTTTAACACTATAAATGATTATTAGAGCCATGTGACCACTCCGAAGTATAAACAGTTAATAGTCATGCTGAAAAAACAAGTGAAAACATTTGAGCATGGTTTTCTCTCTCCTCCGATCACTTTCATGCTTCAAAGGTAGCAACATAAAAATATACTTTGAGAAGCGTGAATATTTCATAATCACACATGGCCTACGTAGGGGTGACCTATATTTGAAATAGCTGGAGAGCTTGCTCTGACATGAATATACGGCGGTTTTAGGGTTTATTGTTTTAAATCGGAGAGCGCAGGATAGATGTCTGATGGGGGAAATTGATCCGTCTCACAGATGGACCTGTGCCAGCTGTCTGGGAGTAAATGCCCTTAGCCAAGAATGAAACACAGAGGGTTTCATGTGCAGGCTTTGTATTCATAATTTACAGTACTCCCGCAAAAATGAAACATGTAATTTGCATACTCCCATGATATTTTGAAAGCCATTTTGACTGGCTGAAGACTCTGATGAAATTCACATCAATTTAGTATTTAATTTTTAAACATTGTATTATATAGGATGGCTAGCAATCGACTGTATACAGTATATGAACATTATCCATGTCATAAACTTTGAAAAGTATGTGTTTTATATATTTTAATGTGTTGCTTTCGGTCTATTTTTCATGCCATCCGTATTTTTTTCTACATTTCCTGGAAAAAGCTCAAACCAGCAAATATCACTGGATCTAGGGGTTAGTTTGAAGTAGTAGCAAGCGTCACAGGCTGTTTCATTGCATATAAGTGGGCCATACCTCTAGGGATCGCCAGCCCGGAAGAACACAATCTATGCGTGCCATCCATGCATTAATCATTTTTGGAGGCTGGACTGTATATCTAACATAACTAATATGATACTATACTGCGAGACTTGACATTTTTTGAAAATATACTCATCCTCAGGCCATCCAAGATATAGGAGAGTTCTTCATCAAAACAGATTTGTAGAAATGTAGCATTATATTACTTGCTCACCAGTTGATTCTTTACTGTAAATGGGTGCCGTCATAATAAGAGTCCAAACAGTTCATAAAAACCACATCACAATAATCCACAACACAACTCTAAGTCTATTAATTAACACATTGTAAAGCAAAAAACACAGTGTGTTTGTAATAACTCCAAGACATTTAAACCACCCGACTTGCAAAAAATATGCATCCAACTGGAGGAAAACATTACAATTTATGGGGGGTCTGAAGTGAAATCTAAAGATAAAATGCCTTAATTATGGATTTATTTCTTACAAACACACAGCTTTTCACTTCACAAGACATTAATTGATGGACTGGAGTCATGTAAGTTATTGTGATGTTTTTCTGACGGCACCCATTTACTTGTTAACATTGAACAAGTGACATAATGCTATAAAAACGAGGTTACAAGCAAATAAATGGGGTCCGTGTTTTGAATTCAAGTTGACTTTAAAAGGTTTATGATAATTTATGATAATTATGATAAATCATGTTTACTAAAGCACAGGTTGACCTTTATTGAAATAAGCCGATGTGTGATTAATAAGCGCAAATAAATAAATAAATTGTACGATTTATCTGTATCTATCTACCTCAATGTGATTGCATCAGGATAATATCTATTGGCATATAATTGGCATTGATCAGGGTAGCACAGATGTCAGAGTGCTCTCTACCTTCATGCTAACTCTCTCTATTACTTTAGGGATTCTGAGTAACTTGTTAAAAATGCATGAGAGTTCCAGCAGCACAGCCAGTCTTAGATTGAAATGAAATACAATCCTCCATACACGTTCATGACTTGCGAATACAACTTTCCAAATATCACTTCTAGGGGGGAAAAAACAGCAACCTTAACCTTTCTGTTTTTTTTGAGCGCGTGTAATTTGCATTCCAATCTGAATGAATGATTATGTTTGCTCAGATCTGTTCAAGGTGTAATTTGGCTCAGCCTATAAATAAAACACAAGCTAGTTAATGTACGAAAAGGCCAATCCATTCCACACAGCTGGAGAGAGAAAGATTGAGGCATCTCTAATCCGGAAGAGTAAAAGGTCAATCAGCAGGATTTAGTGCTATTGAATCTCCTGTCAGGATTCACCTCTAACCATGAGACATTTACCTTGCATTATGACTGGAATGCCACTTTCTGTAAACCTGAAACAGAGGTATGTGGGCTTTAATCCAGCTATTCTTGGCATTCACTCACTTAAGGGAGAGCGGGAATGATTGTGACATTTCACACCGTGTACATGTGTGTCCTAGTGTCACATGGTGAGGCTTGAGTGACATTTTATTTAATGGAAACATACGGTAATACTGTAATCTCTGTTTTATTCAGAATTCTTTCAAATATACTGATTTTTGCTCAAGAAATATCTCTTATTAGTAACAATGTTGAAAACAGTTGTGCTGCTTCTTTAAAGGGGTTGTTCACACAAAAATGAACCCCATATTTTACCCATAATATGGATGGATGCACTTTTTTGGACTTCAAAAACTTAACCCTGGGGTGTAACGATTCGTGTATTGTGTATCATACGATTCACAGGCATATTCCAAATCAAAGTCATCATCCTTATCCTCTTGAGACTTGAGTGAGTAGAGCACATGCATGTCTTTATGGAGTCCACTTGACGAAGGGAGCAATGTCATTTTGAAATTATATTTTAATTAATATTAAATTTAATTTAATTTTAATTTAATATTAAAATGTGCTTATATATATATATATATATAAAAACTAATCTGTATTTAAAAAAAATATATATATAAATATTATTTTATCTGCTAATCTGCTGACAGACACCGAGCTGCGTTCGTTGTCACAGGAACATCCCAGCTGAAGATAATGAGGAAATTACATAGCTCCCATTGAACAGTGCATTACAAATGACTAAATAATGACACGCACATACTCTGTTCATTTCAAAGTCCTAACTAACAAGGGAATAAGGATGATCACTTGGATGAATCATGAACTGTACGATACATGTAACGTCAATCGTTACACCCCTACTTAACCCCTACTTACTGCCATTTATAATTTTTTAATCGCTCAGATTTCTTAACTCTAATTGAATTTATCTTAAAGAATAAAGCTTCCTGGTCTCATGTCATAAATGTACCTGGGTGTACTTTTTAGCGAGACATAAAGTACGTACCAACAAGTACATATCACTGCAGTTTCCAAATGTTTCGATTAATAAAGCGTAATTTTCTTCTGAAGAATATCATGTGACATACAGTATCATGTCATGTAACTATATTAATATGCCGGGGGATTTGAAAGCTGATGCTTTATACATTTATATAGTGAACATTTATAAATGACCTTACTGTCACTTTTGATAATTTAATGCAACTTTGATAAATGTAAAAAAAAATAATAATCTTAAAATAAATAAAGAAACTTTATGAAAAAGTAGGCTTTAAAATAAGTCATGTAATTGTGTTCACCATACAACAATTCTACAGCAATCTGGAGGTGGAGGGATTTACAAACAAAGCAAATATTCTATTTTCATGTGTTTATTTTATTTATTTATTTATTTTATACCTAGACATGAAAGACAGAGTCTTTTAGCAGGCACTTTGAAAAAGTCTGCAGATGAAGCTGGTTCAATTTACAGTACCATTGTAGATAATACAAAGCTTTACAACAGAGAAATATGGTCTGCATAGGCTGTACAGCACACATATAGAAAAAGTTGTTGAAAATATTTGTAGTTTTTATTTCACGATTGTGATATACTGTATAAAGTTGCAACTGCAAGAAATAAAAGAAATGATTTTGAGATATAAAAATGTAATAGGAGAAATAATGCTGCAATTCTTAGACACAAGTCACAATTATCAACAACTTATGTTAACAACTTGTGAAAAAAGACCTGAGTTTATAGTTTAATATATCAAATCTATGATAACACTTTTGGTAACACAAGAATTAGTTTTTTGATTTGAATACAAGACTATCTGTGGTCTGATGACAAAATGGAAAGCAAATGCTAACACGGCTCTTTACACTGGCCTGACTTTCATCAATGTTTTCATTACGCTCTGTCTGTCTTCTGCCTGCTAATAGGCCTTTGAACGGATGGGGGTGGGTGGGACTGGAGATGGACAATCACACTAGATAGACTCTCCGAACCCTATTCAACCTCTTCACAACTGCACTATAATTTCATTCACAGTGCGCAAGTGACCATAATTCTCCCGCTGACTTGATTTAAGTGCTTATGAGAGCAGAGGCGTCTGTTATCCTATAGTCTACAGATGGAAGGGCATAATTCAATTACTTGGCCTGAGAGGAATTGGTTTCACAAGGTCCAACCCTTAATGTCTCTCACACTCAAAAAGAGGGTGTGGTCAGCGCATTAATAGCTGTTTGGATTCTGTGATCCACCTCTTCCCACCAAATCCCACCCACTTCACCATGCCCGTAATTACAGAGGTCAAGGAAAGAAACCATACAAAGGAGAAATTTGATTAACAGTCATATTTAAAGATACAGTGGGGCAAAAAAGTATTTAGTGAGCCACCAGTTGTGCAAGTTCTCCCACTTAAAGAGATCCAGAAAAATAACATCTTAGGATTTTTAAAGATTTTGCAAATTATGGTGGAAAATAAGTATTTGGTCAATAACAAAAATTGTAATCACTATTTTGTTATATAGCCTTTGTTGGCAATGACAGAGGTCAAGGGTTTTCTGTAAGTCTTCACAAGGTTTTCACACACTGTTGCTGGTTTTTTGGACCATTCCTCCATGCAGATCTCATCTAGAGCAGTAATGTTTTGGGGCTGTTGCTGGGCAACACAGACTTTCAACTCCCTCCAAAATATTTTCTATGGGTTGAGATCTGGAGACTGGCTAGGCCACTCCAGGACCTTGAAATGCTTCTTATGAAGCCACTCCTTCGTTGCCTGGGCGGTGTGTTTGGTATTATTGTTATACTGAAAGACCTAACGACATTTCATGGAAGGAGGTTTTCACTCAAAATCTCACGATACATGGCCCCATTCATTCTTTTGTTTACACAGATCAGTCGTCCTGGTCCCTTTGCAGAAAAACAGCCCCAAAGCATGATGTTTCCACCCCCATGCTTTACAGTAGGTATGGTGTTCTTTGGATGCAACTCGGCATTCTTTCTCCTCCAAACACGACAAGTTGAGTTTTTACCAAAAAGTTCTGTTTTGGTTTCATCTGACCATATGACATTCTCCCAATCCTCTTCTGGATCATCCAAATACTCTCTAGCAAACTTCAGACAGGTTAGACATGTACTAGTCTCAGCCTCAGACGTCACGCCCACCGAACGCTCTCTAAACGTCTGATGCATATGGT
>JAUCNO010002625.1:0-11248 GCA_032353835.1 Enteromius viviparus
TGTCTACCCCTGCATATTATCTTTGTGTGTGTGTGTGTGTGTGTATAATATATATATATATATATATATATATATATATATATATATAAATAATTAAATAAAATTAAATAAATAAACAACTTAAACACATAAAAGTTTAAAATTAATATAATTAACAAATATATATATTTTTTATATATATTTATGCATATAGTTTTAATACGCATACATTTATAATTCTATTAAATGCTCAGAATCAAACTTACTGTCAGTGTCATATAAAATTCCTAGCCACAAATTCTGAGGCCCCTGGTAATGATGCGACATCTCTTTAAGGAAGAACCGACTCTCCTCATCATCTTGAACGGTCAGAACATCTGAAAAATTTCCTGAGAAAGGAAATAACCTTGCTAAGTTATACCCAGAGATACTCAAAGCCACCTCTAAGTGAAGCTCTTCATCCAAAGTTCCTTACCTTTCTTTTTACACTGATTTCTCGCTTCCTCCAGAGTCATCTTCAATTGAACTGTTTCAAAATAATAGCAGCTCCCACGAAACTTCACCCAGGTCTCAGGGCACACCACTTCATAGGAGAAAGCAATGCTTTCTGTGGGAGAACAAACAACGATATTAGTCTTTTACCAACTATTTCTGATCAAATTAATCCAAAGACACAGGACTCACTAGGAGGAGGTATGTAACATATTGTTCCTGATAAAAGCATGTCACACTCAGTGTCTTTCCACCGTCCGTTTACATCCATAGACACGCAGCCTCCGTCTCCCATAGGCCCCTCTGGGTAATAATTAGACACTTCCCAGTAAGTGAAGGAAAGCTCACTGCCATCAGACCACTGGTATGAGAGACCATCCTATTAAGGTAGAGGGCGCTCTTGTTTAATACACAAATATAACCCATCAAATGACATGACAGTGTGTTTAAAACCTTCTTACATCTGTGCTGTACAAGCCAATCCAGTGCGGGGTTTCTAGCCTGTTGATCAGAACAGTGAGATAGGCCTGCTGAAACGGGTCTGTGATGCTCACAATTGCCGCCCCTTTCTCCAAACACGCCTTCTGGGCCTGATACCAGCTCATGTTGCCGTGGATGATACGGTAACTATGGTTCTTATACTCAGATGAGTCCAGAGAGGAAGCAGTAAAATAGGATTGTGTAGGACGCTTAGTGATGTCTGAGTAGACATGCACCGATATATAAAAAAAAAAAGCAGAAAATTAGCTTCATGTAATGGTCACTAACCAATAGAGTGTCTTATTATTTTCGAATAAATTTTCAAATGCTGCAAGGGAACGTCATGAAAACAAAATCTCTAAATTTTTAGTGCCTGAAAAAAAAGGTTCACCCTAAAATGAGCAGTTGTACTGAATGGGTGCCGTCAGAATGAGAGTTCAAGCAACTGCAAAAATGATCCACAAGTAATTCACATCCATCCAGCCCATCAATTAACATATTGAGAAGTGAAAAGCAGAGTGTTTGTAAGAAAAAAATCCGTATTATTATGTTTTTATCGTCAAACTGTTGTTTTTGGCAGGCGTCCACTATACATCATACTAATTTCTCCAGAAAAGTTGCCTCTTCTTAAATCAGGAGAAAAATACAGTATGCACAATTTAAGTGGAAGATTATTTCAAATATGTGTACTTTAATGAGGCAACATGAAATAAATGTTTTCACTCGTAGTAGCATTATTATGGATTATGTCATGTCAAGTACAGTATTTAGGCCAGAAGTGACCAGAAGTTAATTTACCCTAATAATTAAGATATTTCTTTTAAACAAGCAGCTTTTTACTTCTCAAGATGTTAACAGATGGAGTGGTGTGGATTACTTGTGGATTATTGTGATGTTCTTATCAGCTGTTTAGACTTTCACTCTGACGGCACCCCTTCACTGAAGAGCATCCATTGCTGAGAATTGTGATATAATGCTACATTTCTCCAAATCGGTTCTGATGAAGAAACAAACACATCTACATTTTGGATGGCTTAAGTATACACTCACCTAAAGGATTATTAGGAACACAATACTAATACGGAGTTTGGCCCCTTTTCGCCTTCAGAACTGACTTAATTCTACGTGCCATTGATTCAACCAGGTGCTGAGAGCATTCTTTAGAAATTTTGGCTCATATTGATAGGATAGCATCTTGCAGTTGATGGAGATTTGTGAGATTCCCATCCAGGGCACTATCCTGCTGGAAGTAGCCATCAGAGGATGGGTACATGGTGGTCATAAAGGGATGGACATGGTCAGAAACAATGCTCAGGAATGTTTTTCCCTTTTCACACCATTCTTTGTAAACCCTAGAAATTGTTGTGCGTAAAAATCTGTTTGTGTGTCTCATGGTTTTGTTTTGCTTTCGTTTTCAAGTCTTCCTGGTTTTCCTTATTTGGTCAGTTTCCTGTTCTTGTTTAGTTCTTGTTCTTGTCTGAGTTCATCGTATCCACCTGTGTGTCCCTCACCTGTCCTGATTTCTCCTTAATGTCCTCTTGTTTAAAAGCCTGTTTAGTTTGTCCTACGTTTGTCCGATTATTAACGTTGCTTTGTGTTTGTGTCACCTGCCTGTATTTTGTGAGTTCACTTTAATAAACTGCATAAAGAAATTACCTGTCCTGGTGAAGTCTGCCTGTGTCTACACAAAACCGTGACAAAATCCCAGTAACTGAGCAGATTGTGAAATACTCAGACTGGCCCGTCTGGCACCAACAACCATGCCACGCTCTAAATTGCTTAAATCACCTTTCTTTCCTATTCTGACATTCAGTTTGGAGTTCAGGAGATTGTCTTGACCAGTACCACACCCCTAAATGCATTGAAGCAACTGCCATGTGATTGGTTGATTAGATAATTGCATTAATAAGAAATTGAACAGGTGTTCCTAATAATCCTTTGGGTGAGTGTATATATATATATATATATATATACATATATTTACACATATATACACACACATATATATATATATATATATATATATATATATATTTATGTGTGTGTGTCAAAACACAAAAATATTTATCAATTTATTGAACTATATATTTATGACTGTTATTTGAAATTGTGATGATATTTCACAGAATTTCACAGCTAAGGTGAACATAAGAGACTTATGTTCATTAATAATAATAATAAATAAATAAAATAAAAAGACCTGTATGGCTTACTATTAATATTATTATTAAAAATAACTAATTATTAACCTACATTATTGAACATTAAAAAATGGAAGAAAGGCTGAATTTAAATGACTTAAAGGGCATTTTAAAAAAACACAACAATGGATTTTAGTCAACCTTTTTGAACCATCAGGTGAAATGCATAATCTGTTGGCAGTTGATGGCATCAATTTTCTGACACGTTTAAGCTCCCGTATCCTTAATTATGTCAATTATCTCTCTCTGTGAGACTGAAAAAGTGGGAAATGACAGAGAATTAAACAGACACTGGAGACCTTTGATTGCATAGCAGTATTCACTGGTTGCATAGACAGACAATCTTCAGTATGAAATTTGAGTTGAAATATGCAGTCTTCTGGCATCTTGAGGAAACATTCCTTTAAAAAAATTGTTTTTACATTGTTTGTGGACACATGACAGGACAGGGCTGTATGTGCTAGTGTAAAGTGCTTCAGAAAACTATGAGTGTGTATCAAACGGGAGAGCTGAACTAAAATTAGCTTTGTGACAGGACAACCAAAATCTCCTCTTTTCTGGACTTGGTCGTGCTTTTCAGCTAAAAACTTTGACAGCTTGTGAAATGAGTTCACAGGGTTTTATTTCTTGCCTTGAAGCAATTCTAAAGTGAACAAGGGTTAAGTGTCTTGGCTGTTGGCAGTTGTGAGCGGTTAAAGGACAGTATTCTAGAGGGGGCACATTTTCCACAGAGGTAGGCTTGACAAGTGTGGCTAATAGAGGATTGAAGTAGGGATGTGTTGCGTTTAACAGACAGCTTTGCAGGCAGACTGAGTGTCAAAAAGAACATCTGGAGCTAGGCACAAATCTTAGGGTTAAAACAGAGTGAGAACGTACGGTTGGTTTGGTACACAACAGCTTGCTACGTTAATTAATAGGTGTTTTTGTGTGATATTTGTCACTAAACAGCTCCAGACAAAGACACACTTACCTTTGAGTTCACTTCAATGTTTAGATACTGCAAAAATGAGTGTTTTGTGGGGGGTTTGTATGTGGTATAAAAAAAAATATATATATATATACATATATATATATATATATATATATATATATTTTTTTTTTTTTTTCCTAACCAGGCATCTAACTCAAGGTTGCATTTATTTGCATTACCAGTAATATTGTGACATTTTATTACAATTTCAAATAGCTGTTGTTTATTTTAAAATTATTTCTTATTATTTATTAATATATTACAGTGATAGAAATTGAAACAAAATTTTCTGAATCATTACTTCAGTCCTTAGTGTCACATAATCCTTGAGAAATTTATTTAATATGCTGATTCACTGCTTAAGAAATATTTATTTTTATGTAAGTGTTAAAAAATAGATTATATTATATATCTTATATTAAATAAATTATTTGATGTATCCATTGCTCAAAAGAGCAGCATTTTTTTTTAAATAGATTATTAGAAATGATATTTTATAACAATATTGCAGTTTTAATTATTAATTCTTTTAAATGTTCACCTTCCTTTGAACAATAGTACATAAATGAACTATGATACAGTATGATCTATAAACCAGAAAGATCTCGTCAACAGCTTGTTATACAAATGACAAAGAAACTATGAAAACAGGCGAGCAGACAAACAAGTTTAACAGCATAATGACAGAAAATGGAAATTGTGGCATCTAGAAACATGGTCATGAAATTATCATCATCATGTTGAATTGCTGCAGAGCCATAATCACATCATCATGCACTCACATCACATCATATGAATTAATGATGGTGAGTTTTCCCTCATGGTATTGAGTGCTTTTTGTCTGCGTTAAACAGCCATCACTCAGGAAATCATGAATTTCATACGAGAAGGAATGATTAATCTATAGCAGTTTCACCCAAGACCAGCTGGACCTTTTATTCAAGATGCATGTACTGTATGAAGAGGGACGTTTCTCAGTTTTGCAACTTGATTATGTCATCAAGTCTTTTAGTGGAGAATTCTGGCTTCATTTAGCGTCCGTCGTCTTGATTAAATGTCAGAAAGGCACACACACTGTTACAGCACAGCAGAGCCGGGCACACACACATGACTGATTGGCTGTGTGAAAGTGGGTTATATCTGAGTGTGTGGGTGTTTAGCTGGAATATTCACAGCTCTTCTTGCAAGCTTTCTAATACTTCAATCATTTATTCGCCGGACTATAACAGCTAGCCTGCGCTATAAAGAAATACATATTTCTCTTTCTCTTATACTTGACTTGCACAAGCGAATATACGCATTTAAGTGCATATACTGTAAATATGAAAGGCATACAGTAATGGTGATGTCGTGTGAATCACAGCTCTTAATCATGTAGACTCTGGAAAGGTGCCATCTTTTGCTGCACGCTATAAAAGGAAACACGCTCTGAATTCCCTCTGTGCCGAGTAAACAGCCTGATTACCTGTAAGGTCAAGGGCACTTTAATCCAAATGTATTTTTTGAAATCCAGACACAAACAAGCAGCTATACGCAGGTGGATGTGCACTCTCTGCCACTTCTGTGCAATTATTAGCAGAATGCAGAGGTTTTTTTTTTTTTTTCTCCATTCACCTAAAAATAATTTTACATTTATATACCATTTATGTGATATTATATATTTTTTATAGAATTTTGTACTTATTTATTTTTATAATTAAATTAGTAATATATATTTCTGACACACACACACATATATATATATCAGAAATATTATACTGTATACATCAGTATATTTTAATAATTAATTAATTAATTTGATAATATTTATTTTTGTATTCATTTACTAAATTTTGACGTTAATAATTAATTAATGTTCTTCATATTTTTTGCAACTCCTTAGAAAATTATTAACTATTTATTTCTATATTCACATGTGTATTTATGCGTGTGTATTTTTAGATTAGTTTTATATTTAATTTGTGTGTGTTTATTTTTAATTGTATACTATTGCATATAATGTATATTTATATATATAATATACATTATATGCAATAGTATACAATTATATATTAAATAAATAATATAGAATAATATATTATAAAGATATACTGTATATATATATATATATATATATATATATATTATATTATATATATTTAACTCAATTATTGTTTTATTGAATTTGTATATAATTTGCATACAGGAAGCAGTTCTATTCACACAGACAGGTAAAATGCCATTTATTGTGATACAAACACTGCTGTTAATACTGAGAATCTCTGACTAGAGGGACACAGATAATCCAGCAGTAACCCAGTATCAACGGCTATTTTCACTTCAGGGCAAAGATTCACCTTATAGAGAGCACTGATTTGTACTCCACGCTGTGTTTTGTGTCATTTCACATCACTCATTTGTCAACAAAACTGTATGTAGAGCTGTGAGAAGTGTTATGCTTTTTGGGTTACATTATCCATATAAAAGGATTAATTATAGGAAGAGATAGGAACACGTAATGTTAATATTGACATGCTTCATATGTTGTGATTAATTTATTTGGAGGCTTAAAGTGTATATGTGGTTTAAGGAGGAGTCTTGTTTTGTCAGCTGCGTGATGTTTCAAAGCCCTTTGGCTATTAGGGCTTAATAACAGCTTTGCTTTAGGGCACCGCAGGAATGATCAGGGAAATTGGAATCAAACTTGCAATTATGATGTTTGGAGTTTATGTTCAGACAGATTAATTTCTGCCATGTTTTATTCAACATTTAAGCATCTAGTAGTTCAGAGCCATGTTTCTCAGATTGAGTTGTGGTGCTTGTACAGAAGCAGTATCGTTAAATGTTGAATTTCTACATTTTTATAGAAGAAAAAAATATGTTTGATCATTTTTTAAACAATAGTTGCATTCTATTGATTTTAAAGATTCATTTATTTATTCATTAGGTTTTGTAGATTAACTGAAAGTTAATCAAAAGTGGATCTGATTCTTTAGGTTCTTAATGAAACGTCTTTAAAATGTAGTGTAAAACAACACACTTTTTACCCTGTCAAAACAGCTATTTTTAGAGCAAGCCATTTTTTTGTCAAAACCTAGACATAATAAAACAAAAATTCATTAAAATGACAAAACAAACAAACCTACAACTTAAAACCTTCAAATTAAAATTAAATAAAACATTTTTTAATTAAATCTCATTCAAAATATTATCAAAACAACTGTATGATGATACTAAATTAACACTGAATAGTATAGTCACAATACTTTACAATAAGGTTTAATTTGTTAATGCAAGTTAACTATAAATAACTAATTTAAAACAAATACTTCTGAATGAATCTGTGTTAATGTTAACATATCCAGCATATACTAATTGTTAATAGTACATTTGTCAGTATTATTTAATGGACAAGAGCTAATATGAACTAACAATGAACAGTTGTATTTTTTATTAACTAAATAATGTTAACAAAGATTAATAAATGTATTGCTCACTGTTAGTTAATTAGTTGTGTTAACTAATGAAAGTTTATTGAAAAAGGTTACATGAAAGTATTAGTATTCAACATCTAAATAATAATGAAATGACCAGTATTTCAATATTTAGATGTTTTGCCACTAATTGTTTTGTATACAACCCAGTAATATATGAGGTATGTGAGTTTATCTAGTCTGCACCCTTTAGCTCAGCTTTAGCACACATTAATATGTGTAGAGAGCTGTAGATGTCAGACTCAGAGACTGAATATCTAAAGCGAACAGAAATGGACAGAGACACAAAGTGAGCAACAATGTACAATGCTATATTTTCATGTGTTTTAAGTCCAGTCTGGTGGGTGGTGGAGATGGCAGGAGGCCCAGCGAGTGTTTCTGGACTTGGTCCTGTATAATCAGAGTTAGGCCACTACTGGAGAAAACAATGGCTTGTAATTGGCACACAATGACCTCTGTAAATATTTCACAGCTGTTGATACAAAACATTACTCTGTACATTCATTTAGGTCCTTCAGATCTCTTGATTGCCCTTCAATCAGTAGTTTCACAGTGTTTTGTACGTTGTTTCTTTTCCTCATATTTTGAGGTTTTTATTTTCTATTTGTTACTAGGCAACAGTTCAGGATCACAGGTAGCCTCAAGAAATATTATATTATATTATATTATATTATATTATATTATATTATATTATATTATATTATATTATATTATATTATATTATTTTATTTTATTTTATATTATTTTATATACATTTTGTGGGGAAAAAGAGGAGTTTTTTGAAATTCCGGTAAAGCTCCCCTGATATGAATCTGCATGTGGTTATGCTTTGTCTGGTCTTGCTGGGAATGGCTGAGGTTAGGAGTGTCATATAAAACTGTAGAATGATGGATCTTAGTTAAGCTCTAATATCAGACTATAGTAAATCACTCATCTATGGGGACATACGACACTTAAGTCAATTTGATCTGATATACGGCAGCTGCTGTTTCATATTGCCTCAGGAAGTTCAGTTTTCTATGGCTTTGCAGACTTGTATTTGAATCATTTTGTCATATGTCTTACTGTCTCTCTCATTTTTTATATATGCACCCATCCATCTATATTGTTGATCTGATCTCATCTTTCTATTATTCTTATTTTTTTCCCAATTTAGATCTTTTAGAAATCACAGTAATTTGTTATTAATTTTTTTTTTTTCATAATACAGTCAAATGTATTCATTTGATTTGATTTATTATTGATGTTTAGCACTACTATGGTCAAATTTCCACCTGCATGTTGGATTCTTGGCAAAAAGGCACTTTTTGAAGTATCAGCACAAACTAAAACTACATCAAATTATGAGCCTTCTAGGTTTGGTGTAACTGGCTCCTGCACGCCTGACAGTCAAAGTAAAAAAAACAATGTAAGAACTAGGAATTTATAGCATGTTTTTAGGGGGAAAACAGAAGAAAATCCAACAGATTTTCTCCTTGAGTGTCCTTCCACCTCTGAGCTGGAGGAGAGACAGTATTGCCCCAATTGCAGTGTGAAAGACACCAAAAGGGTCTCGACGTTCATACGAACTACTGCTGCATTACAATTACTGATGCAGTGCAGCAACAACAACCCTGAGCCTCTGCTAAGGGCATCTACGACTGAGCTATTGAAAAAATAAATCATTTTTAGCACCTTCGGGTATCTTGAAAATCAAAGTTTTATGGTGATAGAGCGAAAGGTTAATCCCCATGTATGCAAGAAGAGATTAGAGCCGAGGTACAGTCTCAGACCTATTCAGTGTCAGATAACACTGAGAATCATGGGAGATACGGGCCAGATAGGTCTGTGTATTTGTCCCGTAATAGATTCATACCTGCGGTAGATACTGTGGCATACTTTACTGACATTTCTAGACTGATAGCATATTGACTCAATTCTTTACTATCATTTCTTTGACATCAAAGGAGAAGCGGACCAAAGGATGCCTAAAAATGAAAAATTCCCTTTGCTGTGTAACCGTTCTGTCTGACTCTTTTCTTTCCCCACTATTCATCCAACTTCATCTTGATTTTGCTTACATAGTATTATCCGTTTTTAGCCCAACTTTTGCACTGGCTTCACTGAAAGCCTAATGGAAGAAGGCAAAAAAATGAATAGAACCAATTTCCAAAAGCTTGATATAGAAGTTGAGGCCCTGCAGATAAAAAAGCAGAGCCCAAACCCCCAAGGAATGGCTAAAACACATTCATTTAAATATTTCTGCACAGCCAAGAAAAAAAAAAACTCCAGTCAAGAGTTTTCAAACCTCGCCGTTTGCTTTAAACAAAAGGTGTAGCTTCCTTCTGCATGTGTGTCAGGGTGTCCATACTAAACAGGTTCCTGTCTCATATTAAACTCAATCAGAGAGATGCAATTCTTTTTTTGTGTGTTGCTGAACAAACACAGTCCACAGATGGAGGCAGATTCATCACACATAACCATATGGCCCGAAGCTGGATTTGAGTTTTTACTAGTGGCATGCGTGTAGTTTTTAATTTGTGGTAAAATGACAGATGCTGGAAATTGATATATTATCTATTAAGTAAAAAGGAAGTCTGATCTGATTACTTGCATTGTGCAGAGAGAAAAATGTGAGTATTTTGTCCTATTCTCTAAAATATTGTTGGTGTATAAATGTATATACTGTATGTACTGTAAGTAGGAGCCTGCCATGAAGAACAAAACATTTGTAATTTATAAATAATACTATTATGGTCTTAAAGTTGAATTCAATAATAAAGAAAATAATAATAAGTTAAAATTAAATTAAATTAATTAATTTAATTAAAACAATATGTATTTTACTTTAATTTAAGTTTTAAATAGTGCTATTATAATCATCATATGTTATGTTTTATCATTTATTTAATGAGGTCTAAATGTGCTGAACAGAACTGAAAACTATTGGCTATATTTATAGGATCTGTCGAAGCAGTGCATCAGGGGGACGTCATGTGGGAGACAACCAGAAACAGTGTATCTGTTTTTGTGATGATGAGGGTCTGCTAAGGTCTGTCCTGCTAATTGGGCCTTGGGGAGAGAGAGACACCCATAGGAATTTCGTCCTGACAGCCAAAAATGGTGTGAAAATGCTAGTAAATGTAATTTTAAGAGCTGAATTTTTAAGATTTGTGCATTTGAGTAGAACTTACAGTAAATGTTTAATGCAATCAAATGGATTAATGTATTAGGTATCATGAACTAATGATGAACATGTTTTATTAGCATTTATTAATCTAGGTTTATGTTAATTCATAAATACTATATTGCTCAATAGTTCAAGCTTTTGTGTCATAATGCAGTAACTAAAATTAATTTCCACAACCTTTTACATAACATTAACCTTACTGTTACCAGAGCAAATTATAAATGTGTATATATATATTAGGGCCGCGACTCGATTAAAAAAAATTATCTAATTAATAGAGGCTTTGTAATTAATTAATCAAAACTAATCAGATTTTAATTGCATATAAATATTTGACCTGAGAACAGTGAGAAGTAAGTTTTTTCACATGGATTTTTAGTATACCATTGAATAATGACTGCATACATAAGCTTAAGCAACAAAATATTGTTTATTTTTGTTCAACCAAGTCCAACAGACCAGTGCAATATTGCCATTAAGTGTA
>JAUCNO010002626.1:0-11247 GCA_032353835.1 Enteromius viviparus
ATAATGACTAGTCGACTAGTCGTTAAGGTAGTCGATGACTAGTCGACTATTGAAATAGTCATTAGTTGCAGCCCTAAAAGCCATAGCAGAGTTAAATTCACATACAAGGTTTCCTAAAAGTTTCTTCAAAGCTGTCCTTTGACTTTTACAAAAGCCTGTTGATCTAGATTATAGATTTGATGTAAATAAAAAAAAATTGCTGATAGTTTATTTAGTCAGTGAGACTGAAATCTTGTGAATGAAATTTATTTGTGTCTGTGTGAACCTGTAAAGGCTACATGATTATTGCACACATGTTCTTCTTCCAATGCAGGTAAATGAACATCTTAGGGAACTTTTGGCCCAAGAACAAAGAGTTATAGGAGAACCCTGCATGGTTCAAAAGGTGAGGAGATCTTCATTAAAACGTTAAGACTCTGAAGCAGCCGTTTTTCTTTATGCTTGCATGCTGTTGAACTTATAATAATATATAATATAAAAATATAAGAAGCGATACATTTGTCATGAAAAATGCATGTAAATACTGAGTCTTTGTTATTTATTGGATCTATAAATGGAAATTAAGCCTTTTCTAAGCACTTTCATACAATGTCTCTATCTATCATGCCTAAATTCAATCATACAAATTATACATTTAAACATATCCTACTGCTGAATCATAAATTGCCCTGCAAATGTTTGGGACAATCTACTCAAATCAATCCACAAATAGGACTTTTATAAAAACATTGGAAAATAATTGAACATTTCAGAGCTCCTGGAACTTATAACAATTTAACACTGAAGATTTCATTTGAATTGTTTCTCAGATTTTTTCAAAACACTTTTGACAAATATTTAAATAAGTTTTTTTTTTTTAAACATTACAGGTTAAGCAATTTTTAAGTCATTCTACATCATGAGAAATCAAGGAAAAGTTCAGCAGTACACTATAAGTCTTCGTGTAATGCTGGATGCTGTTTTGCAGCTTGTTCTTACTCTATTTGGCATGCGAATACTTCCGTCAAGTCAAGTCAAGTCAAGTCACTTTTATTTATGAAGTGCTTTTAACAATACAGATTGTAGAAAAGCACTGAACATTATCAAGTAGGAAAATAGAGTAATGATAATGTATAATGACGGGATTAAACTTAATTTATCAAATGCAGATACTAAGCAAGCCAGAGGAACCAAAACCCCATCCATGAGAGAATGGGGGGAAAAAACCTTGGGAGAACCAGTCTTAGTTGGGTCCAGTTCTCCTTTGGCCGAAAGCCCAGCACTGTATAAACATGCACAGTGCCTATGAAATATTCAAAAGCCTACAGGGCAGTTATATTGTTTACCTGTCCTTGTAACGTTTGTTCCACCTAAAACAACAACTTGAACACACTAAAAAGCCATATAATCCAGTAATCAGGAAGCCAAGATTTTATAAGATAGAGATGAAATGCTAAGTTTGAGTGACATTAATGATCAGACTTCTGTGGTGATCTTACAGTCCTTGCATTTATTTACATTTAGTAGTTTAGGGTTCATTTATATCAGCCCTATCACATTGAATAGTTCACCCAAAAATTTAAATTCCTAAGGGTTAAGTAAATGATGACAGAATATTCATTTTTGTGTAAACTATTCCTTTAAGTAATTTGTTCTCTACAGTTTGTGCGTCCTTCAGCCGACTTTAACTGGATCTGTATATAATGCATTTTTCTTGCTGTTGTGGCAATTGTTCTGTGTGTAATCTTTAGGGGCGGTACAGGAGAGACGACCCTAAATCATGTTTGGGTTTTAGTCTCCCCCTGGTGGACAATATCTTGAAAGACAACACAGACGGCTGCGCACTGGCTGCACTTCTGCACTTCTACTGTCCTGATGCTGTGCCACTGGAAGGTACTGCTGCAGGAAACTCAGTGTGAATGAGATACGGATCTGTTTCTTTTTCCAAGTTTTAGCCTTCTCACACTGTATTGTGAAGCCTTCATTTATGTTTAGAGAGCCGCATTACACCGTGTCTACACAAGTGTTAGTTTTCAAAAGGGCAAAAATGTAGTCTATATGATTCATTCTCTGAATCCCTACAGTAGCTTTGTGTAAAGGAAGGACAATTTTTAATTATTTTTAATGACATTTTTTGTTTTTCTATTCTGTCTATTCATTTTATTTTAAGATTAAATAGAAATAGATTCTTTTGTATTAAACAGCACCATTTTTCACCTTGAGTTGGACTCACTTATAACACTCCAACATTAAACTGCACATTTAGTAGTGATTTACTAATGTTATACGAAGTATGATAAAGTGTAATTCTTGTGTAGTTTTAAATAACCTACAAAACTGTAATATACTTTAGTCAGAAAGAGTGCACTCTTACCATTTTAATTTTGTTTCATTGAGAGGTGTTTAGAAACTGTAGCACAACTTCCCTAGAGAGGACTGTACAGATAAACTCTCTAAAAAATACTCTGCCCCTAATCTGGCACCATAGATAACAGGCATACACACACAAACAGCATCAGGAAAAACACATTATCCAGTGAACCACTCTCTGAAGTCCCTCAAGTCACACACACAAGATTCAGATATTTAGAGTCATGTGAAGGACACAAAGTCTCTTAAACTTGACTTAGTGGTAAAATTGCAGGGTTTTTTCATTTTAAATTTGGTTTGAAGGACAGTTGGATCTGCTACTAAAACCACATGATGACACCACAAATGTCTTTGTCACTTTTGATCAATTTAATGCATCCTTGCTTTATGAAAGTGATCATTTTTTCGTTAGACTAAGGGTATATTGAGGGTGGAGGAAGAAATGAGCGAAAGGAACAGACAGGGAGAGTAGGAGTTCATGAATGGAAGTTTGAGCGAGAACAGAGGAGCAGTTATTCAAACATAAACACATCTTCACCCCGTGACTCTGAGGATTTTGCTGGTTACATCACACATTCTGGTCCCGCCCTCACAGGCTTTATGAATCTCCATTGGCTTCTTCTTGAGTTGTGTCTCTGCCCCCCTCAGATCTGCTCATAACGTCATTGGCTGTTTTGTGCTTTGTTCCCTCCTCATCCAGATATCTGTGTCAAAGAAACAATGTCATTGGCTGACAGTCTGTACAATCTCCAGCTGATCCAGGAGTTCTGCAAAGAAAACCTCAACAACTGCTGTCACTTCACCCTGGAGGACATGCTATATGCCTCCAGCACCATCAAGGTAAAGCATGATGTCAATACAGTTAACTCCTCTTTTACTACATTTATATTTATGCATTTAACAGACGCTTTTATGCAAAATGACTTACAAAAGATGAACAAAAGCAATTTGAACAGGGGCTGACAATATTTGTGATGCCAGGTTTATTTGCTAGATATATACTAGATATGTGTGTATGTGTGTGTGTGTGTGTTTGTGCTACTTTAATAATTGTTTTTCTGGTATGATTTAGTATTTATAGTTTCAACACAATGAATAGGATATGTGTTTCTCATTTGGTTCAGCGTTGCAAACTTTACATGGTTTCTAGGATACAGATTCGGAGCATTGTGGTGATTTTCCAATGAATATCCTTTTTTTATTTCAAGGCCGAGATGAATGAGTGATCACTGGAGTATTACAGAGAATTTCAGCAGGGCTGACGCAGTAAAGGAAAGCCGACCAGTGCGTGTTTTAAATCTGACGGTTTGGGATGACTGAGTCATCGTTTGTGTGTATTTGAGAGCTCTGCCAAGTGGATCGCCTCAAACAGTTATGTTAGTTATGCGGTGGGTCTAGATAAACACAGTCCCTGTGTAGCCGTTACCTCACACAGCCATCATCATAACATCATTTTTGAGCAAAATGTGTTACATTTTTTTTCCAGACTGCCAGCTTTGGGTTTGCCATTATTTCAGTTGAGTCTGTGGTCAGTTGTATAAACCAGGTTAAAATGTTTGTCGGCTGCTTCTGGCAATCACATGCTCTCCAGTATAACAAAAGTAGGTCTGATTTAGGGTTTAAGTGGTGTGTTTTTCACTAAATAAGGGCTTTTTCATGAGGCTAACAGCCACTAACTGTGAGGAAATAAAGGTGTCAGGACTGAATAAATCAGCAGAGAGTGCTGGGTCTGTTCTGTTCGTGTCAGCCTGCCCCGGTTGCTTTTGTTGCTTTTGTTGCTGGTGTTGGGTCAGAACACCCTTTAATGCACTAAAAGAGACTCTTTGCTGCGCTGATGCTTTCAATAAATGGTCTATATTATGTTATACACTAAGGACAGCCAGTTATTTTGCATTTATCAAACCATTTAAATGGCTTAAAATTGCTTGTGTATTCTGTCACATTAGAATATTATGATGCTTATTGGGTGATCAGATTCTAGGCTTCACTGACATGATGTTCAGATCGCATGATCTCACTATTCTTTGTGCACAGTAGCTGTTATCTCGCTTTTTTGAAGTTAGTAAGAGTCTATAGGAAAACATCGACATCTTGTGGTTATAGAGGATCATTGCAAGACATCACAAACATGTCAGGCCCTTTCTTCAGTGTTTGTAAAGACTGAAGAGAGAATGATTTGAAGGTTTTTCTTCTCATTAATTTTAGTGTGTTTGTGTGTTTTCAGAGTAACTACCTTGTGTTTATGGCAGAGCTATTCTGGTGGTGTGAAGTTGTGAAGCCATCTTTTGTTCAGCCTCGCACACTCAATACCAAAGGTAACGTCTGTCTCATCAGGTGTCATTAAATTTGATGTGAATCTCATGCATTTCATTAACACTAATTTAATTATGTTTTCTTTAGTATCTGATCCATCGCAGTCCAATAAAATGGCTCCAATAACCAAACAAAACCTGATCCACAGACCAGGCAGTCCAGACCAGTCTAGGTTTGTCTTTAATACAATACAAGTTTGATATTTAGAAAGAATTTAAATCATTTATTTATGCTGAGTTAAGTCTGAATTTATTCTCCAAACAATTTCATCTTTTAGGTCACAACTTAAAAATGACAACACAGGTAAGAACTTTTTTTGCTAGATTATTTCGAGATTTTGCACGTATCCTTAGTTTTGCGTCTCTTGTAGCTCAACTGGAAAAACATGTCTCTGGCACACACACTGATACAATTTTAGCTTGAATGCACTGAATAAACAAACTTGCTGTTTTATGGAAGTAAATGGGTATTTCTTTCTCTCACAGCAGTTATCAGGCGGTCATCTTCCATGTCGTATGTAGACGGATGTGTGGGGACTTGGCCTAAAGAGAAACGGTCTGTGCCTTCTACAAACTATCTCTTTGACTTACTTTTTGACTTTACATGTTGCAGATGAATTACTGTTTGTCTTCACCTCAGGTCTTCAGCTCATGGAATATCATTTGAGATTCCGCTTGACGACAGTATGAGTTCATCTTCAGGACGTGGACTGAGTCGATCTGCAAGCACTGATGGATTGGGTTTTAAAGTTCACCACTCTGCCCGAGGCATGCGAAGAAACCTCTCGTTCCAGCCCGTTAACGGGAACGCCCACAGTAAAATCCGTGAGGAGGATGATGAGGAATCCAACAGACAGATCAGCAGACATCGACTGGGAAACTATGCTGGGTAAATTTTTTGTCACTTAAAGCACAGTTCAACCAAAAATGAAAATCATTTACACACTTCTCATGTTGTTTTTAACAAAGTTGGACTGAATAGACCTGAATGGACAAGGAGAGACATACAAAAAAAATCATTACATTAATTAATGTTATTTATTTTTATTTTTTTGGGCGTTTTTGCCTTTATTAGATAGGATAGATCAGGACTGACAGTAAATGAAGGGGTAGAGAGATAGGGGGATGAGATCAGGAAAGGTGAATGTCGGCGCACTGCGAACAATGCTATCGACACCATTATTTTTGTTTTCTTTGCAGAAAAAAAGTATTTTCTTAGTGTTGCAAAACTGATGTTAGATCCTGTTTTACCGATGTATTTACTTTGTTTCTGGACCTGGGTCATTTCAGTCTGTCTATAGAGGGTCAGATAGCTCTCAAATTTCATAAAAATATCTTAAATTGTGTTTTTGAAGACAATCAAAAGTCTTACGGATTTGGAATGACATGAGTGTAAATAATTAATGACAGAATTTTTTTTGTGTGTCCATTCAGGTCTGGGTTAAGTAATCTTAAGAATTTACTAAAACTTAATGGATATCCTATGTTTCAGGTACACAAATGGTGTATCTGCAGATAATTCAAGCCCTCTGTACGACCATCAGCCCACCACCCCCAGTATAGAAGAAGCCCTGAAGATCATCCATGACTCTGAACGACCCCACAGCAGCTTACAGCCCCCATCTGGGGACAGCGCCTTTTTCCTGCACAACCCATCTTCCCACAACTCTGCATCTGACACAAATGAACCAGAGGACTCACTTTCCAAGGCCAGAGCAGCAGATGATGCGGACCTAAATTCCACCTCTACTGACATGGACACCGGGATCCACGTCCGTACCGAGGATATCCAGGATGGACAGGATGAGGATTCATCCCTAAAGGACTATTCAGACATGGACCAGGACTATGAAGCTCGTTCCTGTCCACTTCCCGAGACAACAGACAGCCCATGCCCAAGCCTTTTGGGAACGCGCTCACTGGCCACCAGCATGGCCTCCTCGCTGGGTTCGGCTGTTCGAATGACCAGCTTTGCAGAGCAGAAGTTTCGTAAACTAAACCACGGCGACGGCCGCAGCAGTGGAAGCGGCGGTAACACGCCCGAGAGCGGCGACGTGAACGTCCCAACCCCTGGAGCAACCGGGACAGTTCGTTCAATTACTCCTGATGCACGCACCCCCTCTCGCGTGACCTCCCCTCGTGACCCTTCACACCTGTTGGCGTCGGAGATGGTGCAGTTGAAGATGAAGCTGGAAGAGAAACGCAGAGCCATCGAGGCGCAGAAGAAGAAAGTTGAAGCAGCTTTTACGCGTCACAGGCAGCGCATGGGCAGGACTGCCTTCCTAAATGTGGTCAGGCGTAAAGGAGTCGTGGTGCCACTAGGGGGGAACAGTGAAGTCCCGGATGGTCGGGAAAAACAAACCAGCTACCCACAACCCCTAAAAACACCTTTAAACTCCAGTGACCCAGATTCTAGACTTGAAAGATGTCGACCCGATGGCGCACCGCCGAAATCACCTCTGGAGGAAGCAGCCGTGGAAGTGGACCTGGCGGAGTATACACGTTCCATCGAGCGTCTGAACACGTCTCTAAATTTCCTACAGACGGAGATGCAGCGCTTGGCACAGCAGCAGGAACACATCATGCAGATGCGCGAACACCAAAGTTGGGTGATTTCGCCACCGGATCCGTCGCCACGCAAACAGTTGCGTGAACTACGCAGCAGTAGCGTAGTGGGTCGAGGTTCAGTGGGGTCGCTCTCCCCCATTTTGTCGTCCACCGGTTCGCCTCGCACGGCACATCGTTCACCATCTACGATCAAAAGGAAGTCTGCGTCTTTTCATGCAAGGACGCCGAGAACACCAAGGCCCAATGATCTGAAGGTTACCCCCTTTAGCCGCATGCTCAACACACCACAGTCAGTGGACAGTCTGCCTCGACTTAGACGCGTTTTGCAGAGTCAGTCACAATCCAGCTCATTCGCTTATTTAGGACATGACGAGCGACCTTCGAACAAGGACACACAAAAAGCTGCTGCAAATTCGCCATTTGCTCAGGTGAATGAAAAGCAGACAGAACAAAAACAGGATGTCGGAAAGAGTGACCAAATCATTCATGCGCCAACATCTGAGGTTCTGTCTCAGCCAGCAATGGACCATTTGAGGGTAACGACCAGTGGACACGCAAATGAAGAAGAGTCACATGAGAAGAAGGATCTGATTGAGGTTCCGCTCTCTGTTCTGAAGCCTTTGGATGGGCATGTTCTGGAGAGCAGCAGAGAAACAGAGACTGGACCAGAATCTGGAACAGACCAGAAGATGTGCTGTGGTTTCTTCTATAGGGTGAGATTCAGATGTTTACATAAGAAGAATTAAGAAGACTTAGGGAGCAGAATATACCCATATACTATATAAAGAAAAGTTGCCTAAATCAGTTTTCCTTGGTTTAGAGAAAAACATAAATGAAAATTGAATGAATAAACTAAATAATTTTATCATTATGAAAAAATTATGAAAAGTACATAAATGAATAAAAATTTGAGACTGTTGTATTTTAACCATGTGTTCTATCATTCATGGAGTACAACAAAATATTCTGTGAGAGACAATGACTCGTACACACTGCACATGATGAGGTTTTGTGTTACTTCATTGATTGCTTGTTTGTGTTGCTGTGACTCAGGATGACCTGAAAGCAGAGGAGGATATTGCACAGAAGAAAGCAGCGCTGCTGGAAAAAAGACTACGGCGGGAGAAAGAGATGCAGATCAAGAAACAGCAACAGGAGGCTGAGATGGAACAAAAGAAAGAAGCAGCACGGTATGAAAAACTCTTAACATCACACAATAAAAGAAAACTACACAATGACAGAAAAAACACAATCACAGATATTGTAGCTAATTCAACACCTCATTCTCACCTAAATCTATATGCACAAAAAACATTTAAAATATAGCTATTTAAAATATTGTTTCTTGATATTTCAGTCTCTATATATAAAATCTTTATTTATGCTGAAATGTCACTAAAGAGTATTGTTTTAAAGCAAGGGAACATACTAGTTATTTCCATTTATATTCAGCAGGATACGATATGTAGAAGTAAAATGGAATATTTACAAAAACTTTTTAAAGCATTTTAGTTCCCAGAAATTTTTTTTTTTAAATGTTCCCAGAAAATCCCTGAGTGATGACACAAATTAAATGTTCATTTTTTGTTGAAACTGGAATATGCACCATCCAACTTTCACCCGTTTTGGTTTTTCAGTTTAAATTGAAAATGGCTTGCAAAAGCAAGATTTTAAGAAAATGTATTCATCATGCTTGTATTCTCTGTTTCCTTAATCAGATTGAAAGCGGAAGAGGAACGTCAAAAGAAGGAAGACGAGAAGGAAAGACGGGAGTATATTAAAAATGAATATTTGAGGAGGAAGCAGCTCAAACTGATGGATGACATGGACTGTGTTATTAAGCCACGCACCCCTAGTGTCAAGCAAAAGAAGCCACGCCCCAAATCTATGCACAGAGACATCATGGAGTCTCCAAAACCTCCAGCACGGACAACCACAGGTATGATGGGATATCTAGGTTGTCAGGCTTTGAGTTAGAGTTACAAGATTTTTTGGTTTTGTTTTTATATTTTGAACAATATTTTCACGCATGAAACTTTAATCTTCTATTAATTGTAATTATTTTCACATAATTTTATTTTTTTTATAATTAAAAGCAATTATTATTATTATTACAATAGAATTTATTATATTCTAATAACATTTGAATAATATTAATAATAATTATCTATATATAAAAAAAATCATTTTTAATAACAAAAATTATACATTTAATTTGCTCTTGGGATATCAAA
The DNA here is from genome assembly GCA_032353835.1 of Enteromius viviparus. Taxonomy (NCBI): domain Eukaryota; kingdom Metazoa; phylum Chordata; class Actinopteri; order Cypriniformes; family Cyprinidae; genus Enteromius; species Enteromius viviparus. The sequence continues at coordinate 9,464 of JAUCNO010002626.1, forward strand.
AGAGCTTTTTTAAACTGGCTTTTAAAAGAAACTATGTATGTCTATTATGTGCATGTATATTCATGTCTGTTCATGTGGTAGGGTCACGACCTCGTGGATATTCTGTGTCCAGTTTATCGCTCGCCTCTCTTAACTTGGCAGACAATGAGAGTGTCCAATCAGATAAGAGGACATCCAGGTGAGGCTATGTCCCGTCCACTCTTCCCTATAAAAGATCATTAAAAACTGAGGAAATAATTGTTGAGATTATAAATGTCTCCCTCTTGTATTAATCAGTGCTGACACGCATCTCTATTGTCTTGTTCATAACCCTCTGTCCTCCTCTGTCTATGGTATCTCTGTCTTTTCTCTGGTTGTTCAGAGGCAGCAGACTGTCTCCTGGCAGTCTGTGTTTTTTTCTGAGCTCCCCTAAAGGGAGAAAGGGAAGGTCAGTTTGCAGACAGCATCACTTCCATGTCATTAGCTCACAGGGCTCCGACGGCTTGTCATTTCAGCTTGGGCGCTGGACAAACTCATTTGCTTAAACAGATCAGTTCACTGGTTAATCAGCATTTTAGTAGAACATAAACTGTAATATAATTGTCATCTTTGAATCATTAGTTATAACACAATCAGTGGGAGTTTTCATTTTCTTGTGTTCATATTTTGTTGTGTTACAGTGTGTATTTGTTTTTGTAGTGATTTTTTGCTGGTTATTTTATCATAGCAGCAACCACAAATGGCTCACCTTTTAGCAATTGTTTATGAAACTTAGTTTAGAATTGTGTCATAAAGGGATAGTGCATCCCAAAATGAATCTAAACCTATTTGACTTTCTTTTTCTGTAGAACACAAAAAGATTAAGTTCCATTGACTTCCATAGTATAAAATCCTATGGAAGTCAGTAGGACCAGAAACTGGTTACCAACATTCTTTAAAATATCTTCTTCAGGGCTCTAGACTAACTTTTTGCACTGGTTGCACTGGTGCGCCTCACTTTTTTTCTTAGGTGCACCAGCTCAAAAGTTAGATGCACCCAAATTTTTAACCGCATCACATTTAACAACGCAGTTTTACAAGTTCACTTTATTTATTTATTTATTTATTTTTTAATCGCTGTCCATATAGGCAATATTGACTTGTGATTAACTAACAATATGGTCAATATAAAGTTCTTCATTTGAAGCACAATTCTACAAGAAAGGTAACTTACTTACTTACCATTTACTACTACCCCTTTTTTCATTTTTAAGTATAAGAATATTATGGTTAACGCAGTAATGAGATGGTAGGCATATTATTGACATAGGCTCCATGACATGACATGGCTTATGCTGAGCATGCTCGACCTCAATGTCTCCAATAAGTAAGTATATTCACTGGTCTTCCTCTCCGCAACATACGACCGTACACAATGACGCATTCCTTTATGGCGATATCTGTGTCTCCGTCGATCAGGAATGCCATGTACGCACTGTTTGCAATTTGCACAGACCTCTTTTTTTTTTTCAATGTATCTGCGATGACTTCTAGAAATTGGTCCACAAAAAGTCCACAACACCAACCCTCTGACGGTGATTGGTTGAACACTGTTTGTTTTTCTGTGGAAATGTTGGTTGCACCGGTGCAAATTTTAATTTTTTTTTGTCGCACCATTGAGAAATTAGGTCGCACTCTAGAGCCCTGTAAGTATATGTTACATCCTGCTTAAATGTTTAGGGGCAACATGGGTATTTGTTTTATTTATCTGTACTTTTGACTTTTTAATTTTATTTTAATGTTAATTTAATTCAGTAATGTAAAGA
>JAUCNO010002627.1:0-11247 GCA_032353835.1 Enteromius viviparus
CCAACCAATCAGCAAGAAGAGGTGGGGTTTAATGCGCACAAATAAACTTCGACCAACCAATAGGCAAGAAGAGGTGGGGTTTAATGCGCACAAACAAACTTCGACCAACCAATCGGCAAGAAGAGGTGGGGTTTAATGCGCACAAATAAACTTCGACCAACCAATCAGCAAGAAGAGGTGGGGTTTAATGCGCACAAATAAACTTTGACCAACCAATCAGCAAGAAGAGGTGGGGTTTAAGGCGCACAAATAAACTTCGACCAACCATTCAGCAAGAAGAGGTGGGGTTTAATGCGCACAAACCAACTTCGGCCAACCAATCGGCAAGAAGAGGTGGGGTTTAATGCGCACAAACAAACTTCGACCAACCAATCAGCAAGAAGAGGTGGGGTTTAATGCGCACAAACAAACTTCGACCAACCAATCAGCAAGAAGAAGTGGGGTTTAATGCGCACAAACAAACTTTGGCCAACCAATCGGCAAGAAGAGGTGGGATTAAACCCCACCTTTTCTTGTTGATTGGTTGGCCAAAGTTTGTTTTTGTTGTGGCTTCACGAGTTTTACTGCAGAAGCCAACAAGCGCCATTGTTGTTTTTTAACAGAATAAGTCATATTTTACTGAATCACCTCACTCTATTTAGGTCAGGTGACAAAGTTTTGAAAACCTTTTTTCGTCAAAGCTGACTAAAAGTGATCAAGTGACGAACTTGATTAACCTGTCATAAACTTTTTCAGAACCTTGCAAAAGCAGCACGTTACATTGGTGAGGGAAAAGCTCAGTTTACTGCATGAAATCACATCTATAAAGTCTATGATCACAACAACAACCACCTTTGCCGGGCATCTACTGTACACTGTCATCTGAGGAGATTACAAAGATTAAATGTAAATGAGATTACAAAGTGTTTTGTTTAGTTTTTTACTCTAAAACATGAAATGCGAAGTAACTTTTGCTATAAAACCTGTTATAAAAAAAAGCATACTCTTAATAAACTTTAATTGTGTAAATTGCACGTATTTGTTTAAGCTATTTTTACTCAATCAAATATCCCCACTACAGTTTGATTCATATTACTTATAATTAATATAATATTTACTTATAATTGGAAACCTATAATCCACCACAAATTTGATTCTACTACACCCACTTTTAAACCCACAATTAAATCCTGACGAATAAAACCAAGGCACTCCATACATTTATTCATGTGGCATATCCTGTTTATTTCCTATTACTGAATTAAAAGTTAGTCTGTGAATGCTATTTCATGTTGACTTTAATTAGTAGAGGATATTGGTGGAGCACCTCAACTGTGAAGAGCTGGGGGACACTAACGCTGTTTGAAGGCAGCCCAATCGCTGGAATCAATAGAAGCTAATTACACTAAAGATTAGTCCTCAATGCTCCTGTTTTACAGCCAAAAATACAGCAAAAAACAAACAAGCACTCAAATGCACTCAGCTACACCTCCATTTCTGACATATCTCAGACAACTCAATAAAAGCATGCTGTCAGAGATCGACCTCTCCTCCTCGCTCGCTTTCCAGAAACATCCTACGAGAACCAAATTTAACTTTTTACTTCATTCCTCCACCCATCCAAACATTCTGCCTGCCTCTGTGGGCTGCGATTTATTTTGTCGTTTCGCTGACCTCAACACAATCCGCAATAACAAAGCATCTAAATGTCAGATGTTTATATAAACAGTCGCTCTAACTACAGTCGGCTGAGCTGCACTTTATTACAGCTGTTACAGCGTGATATATCAGATATGACAACATTTTCATTTTCCTTTTAGCGGTTTGCATAGATATTGAATAGTGGGTGTCCAAAGCTTTAATCTAAACAAAGACAGTTAAAGACAAGTATTCAGTGGAACAACAGTGACATTTGGAGATGGATGGAAATTGCAGTGACCTCACAGCACACTATTTATGAGAAAGGAAGGCGGTCATTTGAAGACGAACAGACCTGTTCTGGAATAGTCTATGGTCTGGGTTTTAGACAGCTTTTGGGGGAAATGTCTGGCTGGATTAGGTCAGCGAGGGCCAGCCAGTCATGCGGTGATATAACCGTGTGCACTGAAGGAATTCACATTTCAATGACATCTTCATTTAGATAAGAGTCAAAACAGAGACTTAGCACGTTAAATTGCACAATGTCTTTTTTCTTTTCACTGTCAAACACAGAGGTGATTGAACACACTTGGAGGGAAACAAATTCTTCCCAGGTTGTTAGCTTGCTATCACCTGTATCTGCAGACACACATCCAAAATGGAAGTTCAAGTGTGAAAAATTACATTTACATTGTAGTTATAGAGAGGTGTAAATTATGCGATCCAAATCTTATCTCTAACAAGATCTTGTCCTTAGATTCACACTTCAGTTCATCAGATTATTTATTTTGGGGTTGATTTCCCGCAGAGCCTCTTCAGAGACTTGTTATACCTCAAAAATATTGTTTTGACAGAGTAAAAATCAGGTATAAACTAGCGATGAAGGTCTGCGCTATGTCATAAAATATTTTTAAAGCCACAGGTCAAAGGAGACAACCTTTGGACTGTAGCTTCCTCCCAGCACCAGTCTCAATGATTTAGGCCAGATATTCCTTGATTACTTAAAACGCATCCTGCTCCTCATTGCTCCTCCTGGCTGGCTGACAGACAGAGACGGGCTGCTAGGCTGGAAAGTGTGAATGGCTGCAAGAAGCTACTTCAGCATAAACTCACTGCTAGAGGTCAAGCAAGGAAAGAGAGAAAGTTGGGATAAGGAATGAGATGTTTGGTATCAAAAAGTTTCTACTTTAAGGTGTCAGTGTGTAAAAGTTCACAAGCATAAGCTTAGAAACTTGAAGGATGAGGAAAACTATACATTTATTTATTAGCAGCCCTTGCTGAGGCAGGAAGTGAGTAAAGCATACAACTTTGGCATGTAGCTAATCTTACATATTTCAGCTACAGACATGAATGAAATGGAGCGGGAAATAACTTGGATTTGCATAAACAGAGCAACCACCTATATCTAGGGACATGAATACCAATGGCCCCCTTTACACCTGAAATTAATATGCATTTCATATCAGAATTATTTCATTTTTTCTTGGATATTGTCTAAATTGCACATTACACTTCATTCCAATGTGTCTTAATCTGATCACCCTCTAAATATTACCTGACATCTAATTTCATTTTGTGTGTGTGTGTGTGTATGTGTGTGTGTGTGTGTTCTTTCCAATATTGTAACTGTTAACTAAAACATACTTTAAACATATACTGTTGAATTAAATAAAGCTGATATAAAATTAAATATCGAGTGAAAGAAATTTTGGGTTAAATGGAGAAAAAAGTGAATACACTGGCTCTATCTACTGGCAAATGTATACAGTCAACCATTAGTGTACAAATTTTTGTTAGAAACTATTCAAATCAGTACATTAAGTCATATCAAAAAGTACAGAACAGTCATGCCTTTCTGGTTCTCACCCCTCGATACAATATTACATAAAAGACTAATTAAATAGAAATACTGCATTGGAATCTAATTGAAAGTTTAAGTACTAAAATGTTAGCTGAGATAAAACTAAAACTGAATCAAATTAAAAGAAAAGGGGAAAAAATAAAAACATCACAAGCATATACAATTATTTCAAATGAAACAAAATATTATACATGCATACACAGACAAAAAATATTATGCAATAACATTAATAACTATAACAGCAAATAAATGATATCACTGTTGCTTTCTTAGTGGAGGATCTAAATAGATAACGGAAGAGAAGAAAAATATTTGTTATTTGTTTTATATAAATAAAAAAGACTCAGTCCTATGTCCCTACAGACCCTACAGATGCCAAAATTGTGCCGGTACTTAACTTAATGCATGAAAATGAGAACTCTGTTACAAGTGGATGTGTCTGATTGAGTGACCCACATGAGGAAAAATACGGGCCACTCGGCCATCAAGAACTTCCTCTGCTGGCACTTCTCATACATTACGAACCCATCCTCGAGATGCTTTTTAAAGTAATCAAGTTGGAAGAAAGCATCCGAAACAAGACCACTCCATCCACCCTGGAAACTGGACAATGCTCACATCGCACACGATCTCCATGGAAACAGAGAGGAAGAGTAGGACACTCCAAGCGGCCTTCTCCTCCCTCTCGGCTTTCATGTGGAAATAGATCCCACTGTTTGAGATGGAGGGAGGAAGCCGCAAGAATGAGGCTAAAGAGAGAGACGAGTAGAGGGAAAGAAATGGAAAAGGAGATGGCCCCTTCACCGGCAGGATGTCTTGCAAGTGGCCCCGAGTGCTCCTACTGTTTCCTGAAGAGCTCCAGGAATAGTCGTCCTCTCCGCTGATGCTCTATGACAGCTGTGCCACAAGGGTTTTGTTTGTTTGTCTAGCGGAGTTTATTTTCCAGAGTAATTTTGTCGTAGTGGAGAAAAGGTTACAAAACAAGTCTTCGATTCTCTGAGACGTTTATACTTTATGATGTTTGCGAGCAAACGTCTTTTCTCCAAATGTGATTTGTAGTGATCTGTTGATGTCAGAAATGAAAGAGGAAGCGGTGGGAAAATGAATAGAAGCAACGATTCAAATGACAGCGTAACAAGACCAACCTTTCAGCGCATAAGAATAAATTTTGGATTTCTGACGTGCTATGCTTTTCTTACTAGGTAAGGGCTTTTAAAAGTAGATGCATGGCACAAACGCACGCATACACGCTGACAACATTGTGTTTGGCAGGGAGCTGAGTAGGTGTCTGATTCCAGCTAGAGTTTCAGGCCGCCGCAGGATATCTTTACTGTCAATGTGTTTGTGTACCTGTGTGTGATACTAGAAGCTGTGCTAGCTTGTGTCAGAGAGATGCCCTCACCCGCAGCCCTGATTTCAGGTCAGCTCGCTAAGAGAAGAGGGAGATGGGATGTAATAGAGCACAAGATGAGGAGACACTGATTTTCTGATGCCAGTCTGTGTTTAACGGAGCTGCTATATCAGACTTAATACAGACATTCATACCTCAACAGACACAAGGATCTGTGAAATAAAACCGAGGCTGAGAGAGCAAACGTCTGTGTGTAAACATCACTGATGGCATCAAAACGTAAAAACTGCAGGGCATGAGTAGAAAAGGTAATGGATTCAACAATGATTAATTGTCGACAGCTTTCAAAGGCTCCAGCTATAATGAAACTGAACCTTATAATTAATTTTAATATAATATAAATTAGAATGAAATGATTAAAGGGCCACAATGAAAAAATTTAAATAACTGATCTTGAGAATTAAAAGTGTTCACTGTACTTTGAAATCAGCTGCTTTCAGAAGGGAAATTCATATGAAATAAAAATAAATAATATACTATATACATTTTTTTTAACTGTGAAAAAAAGATATAATGAACACTTTCAACACTTTATGTTCATAGAACTACACTTCACCACCACAAAATAAAAGACTAATTTAAACAAATGACTGTGAAAAACATGGAATGGAAAACTGAAATAAATAAATGAATAAAAGGAAGGAAGGAAGGAATAAAGGACAATTGATAAATAAATAAGAATAAAAAAGAAATAAAATAAAACCAGAAATTGAAAAAAAAAATAATAATAATAATAATAATTCAACATACAGTATTATCTACTGTACCAACAACATAAATTATACTTTTAAATAAGTGTCTCTGGAAAAACATTTGATATATATATATATATATATGTGTGTGTGTGTGTGTGTGTGTGTATCTTTTGTGAGCTTTGATTTACAATGAAGAGACCTTAGGAACTGTGAGAGCCTGTGTCTTAAATGATTCATAATACGATCATATACTGTAAATACAGTCTACACAAAACCTACAACTTCCCTTCATGATTCACTACACACTCAACAAATGACCGGTCTTCACATCTGCTCAGTTTTTTTTTTCAGCATGTTGTGAAGGAAACCAGCACAGGTAAAATTAGAAAAGCTTAAACTAACCAAAATAAATAAATTAAATTACATCGACAATCGCAAAAGAAATCTGCTTAAACTCCTGCACTTTTGTCTTTGAACATGCTTTAGAAAATGTAAAGAGCAAATTGCACATCAAACATTTATATTCTAAAGGGTGCTTTTGTTGTCATGATTTGGCTGACTGGCACATTTGTGTTCCTGTACTAGCAGCTACCACTCGTTTCTGAATTTTTCAGAAAAAGACAGACACTCTATTCACACGCATTTATAATTTAAGGCAAAACCTCTAGCAGCCACAGGCAACCTGCCTCCAGTTGTTACATGCAAAGTTCCACAGCACACATTCACACAGCATACTCCAACAAATATAAACACACTGTCAGTGCTCTATCTATCTATCTATCTGCTTCAGCTTCTCATTCTCCTTAAGCACTCTTAGGTATAATGTCGAATTCATAGTTGACTTCCCAATGACCCTTAAGCAGCAAAACACCTCCACTATTACCATTCTTCCTCATGTAGGTGTTGGATACAAACTTCAAATCCTTGCTTGTTGAACTCATGTAGACCAGATTTGCAAGGTCTCTTCTTAACAGTTAAAGGAATAGTTTACCCCAAAACATTTAAGGGTTTACTACTCTAGGGTTAGGGTCCAAATCTGAATGAATTTCAAAGGAAGTTGTTTTGGGTCACCATTGACTTCCATAGAAGAAGAAAAAATACTATGGAAGTCAACCCACATGGAAAGAACCTATATGAGGATATATGCGCACATATGAAACCTATATGCAGTATATATGCACATATATGACAATATACTGTATATGCTGCATGTGTGCGTATATATGTCACATATTGGCAAAATTGAGGTGCATACATGTGCATATACAGGCCATATAGGTCTCCTGTATTGCATCGTGGTCTAATGGATAGGGAGTTGGACTTGTAACCCAAAGGTTGTGGGTTAAAGTCCCAGGTCCAGCAGGGATTGTAGGTGGTGGGAATGAATAACCAGCTCTCTCAGTGAGACCCTTGAGCATTTCTTACTGCTGTGTGTGTGTGCTCTTGGAAGGTTAAAAATAATTTTTATATATTTTAATAATTTTACATATGATAAATAGGTAAACGTATAGGTGACATATAGGTACATGTATGCACGTATATATGTGTGCATATATGTGCATATATGTACATATTATATAGGAAACGGCCAATTGTATATATGTCACATATATTAAAAACCTATATTAAAACATATATGTTTATATAGGTCATTTCCTTGTGGTAATGGTAACCCAAAACAGTACTTTCTTCAAAATACCTTCCTTTGTATTCGACAGAACATTCTGTTTGCTGGCATCCTTCTAAGTGATTCTTCCCACAGCTGCCTTTAGATTCCGTGGTGACACTCTTGGGTCTCTGGTGGGATAACATGAAATCTAAACTGCACTTGTGTATACTAACTGATGATATGTTCCAATTGTAACTGGAATTCCGAATTTCTCAGTTCCCAGTAAGAACTTTTAACTGGAATGTACTCTAAAGTCAGACTCTCAACTCTGACTTCAATCCTTGACTTCAAAATCCATAAATAGTCAGTGAAGCTCTAGTAGAATATATTATGTATTAGTACTTCTGATTATCATACGCAATGCTGCACAAAGTATGTTACTATTCAACCATTCCTCTCAATTAACTAGTTGCAAATCGGTATGCATTTAAGGATTTTTATAAAAATTAATTGACATAAGTATGATAAATTGACTCACCAGTTTGCAGGTGTAGTGTTGCAGCGCAGATCTAATTGAGTGTTTAATAAGCTGTGTGTGACAGGTTCTGTTGCATTCTTACGTCTTTCCAAAACTTCCACATGATCTGAGAATCAAAGATGCCAAACATACAAAAAAAATATTTGAATTTAATGCAATGCAATCAGAAAGTGTGCAACGATTTCAAATGAAAAGAAAAAAAAACTAAAAGTTGGGTTAATAGCAGAATGTTTCATGTTTCTTGTGTACCCTGAAACAGAAGGCGGTGGGGAAAACACACATATGGCTAAGAAACTGCTGAAAAGAGCTACTTATGAGATGTCACACAAACATAATTCATTAAAAATACAACAAACAAATCCATATAGAGAATAATAGCCCTGGAACTGGAAAGAGTCTACCTAAATTATGCAGTTATAAATCAGGATTTAAGTGTGAAAGCTCCCATAAGATTAGGAGAATGAGCATAAGTGAGGTGAATTAAAAACCTTGCTTTCCAGCTCATATTTACAAAACTAATTAAATTCACACTATTAAATCAAACATATCAGATAGAAAGTACTTAGCAGTTTTATAGCTTCGCCATGCATTAACGCCTGTGCGGGCATTTGTGAGCATTCAGAGGTTTTGCTCTCTGCAGGTTTGAGTGTTGCAGGCTGTCTGGAGATAATTAAGACACTGGTGCCCCCTTCAAGTATCTACACTAATGACACAACATGCCACACCATATGGCCCTATCGCCTGGGTCCACCATGGATCACTGTTCTTTCAACTCTCCATAACAGGGCAAAGCGTGTGCCCGCCTACACATTGCAAACACACTGCTAAACACACAAACGCACTTGTACGATGATAATGACATGATATTCCAGGAATACCATGTAAACATTACATCATATGATATGATGACCGTTCTCAACTAGGGTTTTTATGTATTAAACTAATACTACCATATGATACCATATGCACATTTTCTTGAATTACATTTTTTTTTTCAGAAGTAAATAACATTTAGCATTTTTAAGACATCAGAAATGAATAAATAAATGAATGAATAAATACTTCTTGCCATTTTCTGGAAAATGAAATAGTACTTTTAACATTTTTAATAAATAATAATAATCATAAAAATAATAGTATAATATTTTATACATTTTAAGACAATAGAAATAAATGAATAAATACTTTTGGACATTTTCTGGAATATATTTGGTGATATAAGGGAGCCTGAAACACACACCAATTATATAATAATATGGTATGTTTAAAATGGCAGGTTGTCATAACATCACTGGCAACTAGGTGTGTATATATAGCACTTCTTCATGAGAATATGGTAAGGGTTAAATACAGTGAAATTATTCCAGGCAACTATTGTCAGAATTTGATGTACTGGCAGACACTGCCAAACGACCCCTCTCTGTCTAATGTACTGCTCAAATGCGTCAGCCTTTCGCCCAGCCAGAATTAATAATAGAGCAATTAAAACCAATGGGGATTTGAGTCCTTCTCTGACAATTACATCTGTTAAAGTTTGAGAGCATTAATGCCTAAAAATATTAATTAAAATGATTGATTTGAATGTTAAAATTCTATTAAATACAAGTGGAGCGCTCAAGTATCAAGGCTGATTAGAGGCTGATTGTTGTAGTTGAGATGCTGATTCTCATTTACACATTTAAAATGAAGGTAACACTTAGACGCACAAAATGTATCATTAATATACAGCATCACATATTTGAAGTAGCTTCTTGTTTTCTAATATGACATTTTGTTGTTGTGCTTTGAAAGAGGGTCTATAAAACAAAGCACACAGTATATATTTCCTTTGCATTTTTGAGAGTTCAAAGCACAAAAGTCCACATTTATTCCACGAATAAGAGAGAAATCACAAAGCAAACATTTACTTTTCATTAAACTACCAGATTGTCACATGGAGCTTGCTTCGTTGTGCATAGACAAGCACAGTAAATGTTTCATGTACTTTCTCTCTGAAGTAGCAAATGTGTGCAATCTCTTATCTTAAAGGCTGAGCGGGACTTTTCATCTTAATGCTCGGATTGAGTTTAAAGAGAAATGCTCACATACGTAATGAGCAAACAGGCTCGGACTTATTCAGCTGTGAGAAGAGTTTTGAAGATTAGGCCAGTGGTCACGCAACAGGACAGAGAATAGAGAGGATCGGAGAGCTTTAGAGCAGCTTTGAAAGAAAACAATACGGCAATAGGGACCGGGACTCTTTATTTCGATTAAATTGTTGGAAGGTGCGCAGGCTTTCTACCATATTGTTTCATTTTTAATTGATGCCTTGAATGGGGTCAATTAAAATCCTGGAGTGTAATTTCATGCATTCACAGCGCCAGAATGTTTCCTTCTTTAAGCATTTGTCAGACGAGGCATTGAAGCCCCCCCATCCCCAATTTACAACTGATGGCTCTACACATGGCAATTTCTTCAGACACCCATTTCGTTCTCATTTGCAGACAGACAATCAGGATGTCATTACTGTGTCCACACTGGGCAGCCGCAGGAGTGTGAATGAGCAACAAGAAAGGTATCGGACGTTGAACAAGAAGCTCAAACACAGAGAGGGAGGGAGGGAGTGACAGAGAGATGAGATAAGAGCGGGAGAGCGAGGGACCGATGGAGGTCCGGGTTGAGTGACGACTGAGCCTCGACTCGTCTCTCAGGTATCCGGACCTGATCAGGTGGCCTATTACTGTCACTCTGGTTAACCATCTAATGTCAATGTCATTTACAACAGGGTTAGCGACACATAGTCTGACCTTCCGCTCTTCAGCTCGTACTCGGACACCAGCTGTTTTACTAGTCGATTTTACGTCATTTTAGTATCTACTTGGAACCATAATACTTTTGATTAAAACCTTTGTAAATCATCAAAATGAACCTATAAAACATAACTTCACTGGCTATAAACATCCGCTTTCTTCTATCCGAGGTAATAGCACTGTGCTTTAGCTATTATACATGCTGCGACCACACAAACTCTTTGAAATGGCGGTACAAACTGCATAAGTTGGTGGAATTTTATTTATGGTAAAGGTTTGTCGGTCAGCCCGTGCCCATAGCCCCTCGACGTACCCACTTGGCACGGATCCAGAGACCTGTTTGGCCACGGAGGTACATTTCCATCTCATTCATCACGGACAGACAGATAATCAGAAAGTCATTAGAGTAGCCTGACACCACCACACGCTCCAGGAAGACAGAGTAATTGAGCAGTGCAGAAGGGAGGACAGCAGCACGAGCCAAGGCCAAGGGATAATGAATGCGAGATGTCTTTCTGCTACAAGAGAAGGAGAGAGAAAAAGAGAGAGAGGGAGATAGAGAGAGAGAGAGAGAGAAAGATGGCTGCGGTATGTGTATTTGAGGATAAGCATTATCATAAAAAAGGAGCTGAAAGTTGTAGTATTTGAAAAAGAAAAAAAAAGAAAGAAAGAAAGAAAGAAAGAAAGAAAGAAAGAAAGAAAGAAAGAAAGAAAGAAAGAAAGAAAG
>JAUCNO010002628.1:0-11236 GCA_032353835.1 Enteromius viviparus
ATCTCAGCATCAGTCTCTCTCTACCTCTGGAGGTGGAATATCAGGAGAACAACACCTACAGCTGTGTGATCAACAACCCCATCACAAACCAGACCACACATCTGGACATCAGTCAGCTCTGTCACACACATGCAGGTATGTCAGTAATATATTCACACTGAATCTGTCTGAACCTGATCGCTCCAGTACCCCCTTCACTTATCAGCTTGGTGCTATAATGTGCATCAGTATGATTGTTTGTGTTTGTGTTATTCTCTGCAGAATTCAGCCAATCTTTATTTCCCATAGTGTTTCTGTTGCTGCTGCTAGTGGTCTTAATTATATTCTTGCTGATATTCTGTCACCGTAGAAACTACACACAAGCAAAACATAATGGTAAGTAAGTATTAAAAACAGCCAAAGAAAAAATAAGTGTATGGAAGTGGCAATTTATTTATTTATATTAATTTTATAAACTTTAATCAAACAGCTCGAGCTAATGAAGAAGAGGCTGATAATACGAAAGCAACGTTTATTCCACACAGAGTTCTGGATGCTGTAAGATACACTTTTATTCTCTAGAGTAAATCTAACATACAGAAATAGACAATGCATACATAATAATTATGTTTTTGTGTGTCTCCTTATAGCTAGTTTTATATAAATAATTTTGCATCATGCACAATTAAAAGAAAAAGTATATATTTTTATGAATTTATAAAGAAGTAGGCTATGTACTTGATCATTAAGTTTTTTTTTATTAAATTGGCCAGATCGGGATACTCTGAATCTGTGTTTAAGTGTAGAATCAGCACTGTTCTTGACTTACTGATGTGTTTCTCTTTTCGTACAGGTGGTTAATGCTGGACAGGATCGAATGGAGTATACAGAAGTCACGTTTAGACGACTGTAGAATATACCATAAACTCAATGATGATAGGAAATAATTTTTTTTTCAGAGGATTGTCAGGTGCTTATGCATGTACAACTAGATCAAATGACTTCCGAAGGCCAATGCAACCTAAAAGAGTAATTTTGTTCTGTTATGCGATTTTGTAAGCTTGATTCAGGGATGTTAAATTTTTTTTTTAAATTGAATAAACCCAGTTCATTTAGAATCAAGGTTATCTATTTTAAAAATAACATTTTGTGCTAATGGCTCCCTCTTCTGACTGTTCATGTGACTTACAGGTATCAGTGTGACTGATGTCAAATTGACGTCATGTAATTGCATGTTTGATGAATTTACAAATTAAGTAATGCAATTTAATAATAACCAAACAAGAAGTGAGATTCTGTAGTGAATGTTTACATTCAGGATATTAGCCAACAACATCTAATAAGCTGCTGTTGCCGAATTAGACACATTTACTCATGTGAAGTTTTATTTATCAGCTAAAAATTGTCGTAATGTATACTCAAAAAGCCCTTTATATAATGGACCCTTTTCACATTTTCACGGAAGTCGTCATAGTTGGGTAAACTTGAATATCAGTGAATAGGATGATATCCCAAATATATGTTTAGCATTCCCATTTGTCCAAATAGCAAAAGAAAAACTCCACGATAGTGTTTTCATGACTTCCAATAAAAGAAAAAATAGAGGCTGATAAAAGCAGTCAAAGAGAGAACAATGTCCAATTTACCATCCCTCTCATAGAGGCTGCATTAGAAACACCCTAGCATTAGCGTAAATTATCTACTTGTCATTTGATGCAAAGTTAATATAATACAAAGAATGGTGTTGTAAATGTGCATACATTAAAAAAAGTATAAATAAGAAAAACGTTTAAGGATTTGCCATGCTGTTGACCATAAACACGTCATCACAGCAAGTAGGGCTCGCTGCATACCACGACCTCCAGAGGGCGTCGTTCATCCACATCCATGAGGTGGAAAATGGTAGGTTTAGAGGTGAAGATAGGTAGGTTTAGAGATTGGGTATATTAAGGAGGGAGTGGTTGGATATTTATTAATCTGCGCCCCCTGGATGTTGCAGATCCTGGATGTTCCTCCAGTCTTGTGAAAAGGGTCCATAGTCAGTGTCCATGTAATGTGGTTAAATTTATGGACACCATGTGAAGCTCTTGATAATAAGTCGCCAACACCCTCCTGTCATTCATAATACTCTTTTTCTGCAAAACAGCACTAACTTTCACTATACTGACAAAGAAAACAAAGAACATCTTCTTTCTTTGTTAAATAAAAGTCAGTCATGCTTGGAAAGATATGAGGGTGAGTAAATGATGCTGAACTGATCTGTTATCTTTTGTTTGTGCAATGCCAATCACTGCAGACAAGTTATGTAATAATTAAGCCTGATTGCTTTTCTTTATTGTATATTCTGTATCTTATGATCTCAAGGATATCTGAGCTGATAATCTGTGAGGTGTTTCAGACAAGATCTCCATCACAAACACTTTATAAACTAGAGATCAACAAGTGTGATTCATGCAACACTTAAAAATATATATATTTTTTTATTCCTGTGTTTTTGACTTCACGTCACGATATCTACTGCACAGACTCTGGCTCCAAATGACATCATTTTCGCGAGATGTCAGCGGCCATACTGAGCACTTGAATTGGCTTCACTTTCTATAGTGGAAGGAAGTGGAGTGGTGTCGTCTATCTTTTTTACAGTCTATGGTATCAACACATCTAAGTTGAGGGAAGAACATAAATAGAACATAGAAAATTGTGGCGTTTTCCTTTACGTCAGATACATTTTGAACCTATTTTCTTTCTAAATGTGCCATTCAGAGAACAGCATCCTTTGTGGATAAACTCATCATCTCCAAGTGTTTCTAGTTGAGAAAAGCATGTCAGAATGCACACATATCATCTACCACCTTCTGTTGAGAGATCTGGTCACTTATCACACATTCAGCAAAATAGATTTCAGTTTTTTCTTGGTTAACTTCCTGTCAGCTTAGGCTATATTTAGACAAAGGGTTTTTCTACAAGAAACCACAAGGTGCAAAAAACCTTTCACAACCATTTGTTTTGGGTTGTGCTTGGTTTGGTGTTGTGATCAGCAGCCATGGGTCACAACAGTGTTCCTTTTTGCAATATTTAAAATATATGTACATTGTTATTCAAAAGTAAGTAAAGAAAGACGCAGAACAAAAAAAGAACAATAATCTAAAAAATAATTTTGTGTTTATAGAGTACATAGACATAAGATAAATGAACTGATCACTGATATCTCATGCATCTCAGCTAGTTCCTGTTTCTGTAGATGACAGACAGGGCAGTATGGTTAGTGGGGCACCGAGCAGGTTGTATCTGTGACGTTCTAGTCTGTCTGTCTGTCTGTCTGTCTGTCTGTCTTGGTCTCCCCTGTCTTATTGTTTTTGGTTTAGTCATGTTCTCATTTGGTTTAGTCCTGTTATTATTCTGTCATTAGTTGATTTTGTACACCTGTCATTTTCCAGCTGTCCTCACTTTTGCCCATAAGTTTACTTGTATTTAAAGCCCTGTGTTTTTCTGTTTGAGTTAGTCGGGATTAACGTTACGTGTGTGTATTTCCGTGTTTTTGAGTTTATGTTTTGTCGCTGCCTCGTCAGCCTTTTTTGTTCTGTCTAAGTAAATAAACGTTGCATTTTAATTTCCTCGCCTCTCTGCCGGACTGAGAGGCTCCGGCTGCATGCCTCACTAACCGGACCTCATGTGACAGAATCCCGACTCACTGAGAAGATTGCGTTCGCTCCTGTGAACGCGCACATCTTTGCGGATCCCGGTCCGCCTCGGCAGATCCACTATGCCGGCACACGGCTTGCTATCCGACGTGGTTCACCGCCAAGATCTTCTCGCCACATCAAATCATGGGACGGGGTTCCGGTTTCACTTCCGCGACTCGGATTACCATATAGAGCTCCCGTTATCCCAAGCTCACTTCCCCCGATCCTGTCACCAAAAGAGTCGAGGGAAGTCATGAAGAAATGTCTCCGCGCACTTAAGTCTGTTTGGGATGGAGTTTTCCTATATACTGTATTTAGAAATATCCTCAGAAAAATCCCCTAGAAATCCTTCATGGAAGAAGGGACAGGGTTATGAAGGCTGGGCAGAGTCAGAGCCGAGAATTAGGCTAGAGTTCTGGGCTGGAGACAATAATCCGAGTCCATGTAAACAATCCAAAGTCAGAGCAGGCAGCAAACAATCAGAATAAACAGAGAACCGGTCCGAGATTATAGGAGTCATATGATGCGATTTCAAGTTTTCCTTTCTCTTTGGAGTGTTACAAGCTGGATACCACTGTCAGTGCATACAGTAGGTAAGATCCCTGAAGATGCAAAGACTAAAGTTTCAAAACCAAAGATATATTCTTTACAAAAGTTATGGCATGTCCACCCTCCAGCATGTTCTGGACACACTGTTTGTTGTTGTGAAAGTGAAACTACTTTATTTGCGATTCCAAAAGAGCATATAACTAGAAACCAGTGGTCAAGTTTTATTCACAACTTATTACTGAATAGTTCCCAAACACAAATATTAGAGTGTCTTCAGTGCATTTACAGATGACGGAGTAAAACATGGAGAGTATCCTAGCCATTGTCCATATCTTATGTGTATTTGATTTCATCAGACAACGGCTCAATTATATCAGGATTTTACTCCAGATTAACATCTTGTAAGGTAGAGCTAGTTTAGTATAGGCCTAATAATGAGCAACATTTCAGTCACTATTTCATATTCATTCAGTTTTTTTGACAACGGAAACTATTAGGCTAAATATATCAATGAAAAAAGTTATATTGAGAAAGGATTCAGACCACTAGGGCTCAGAGTCTGCCGATCTTCCGGCTCACCCCTGGACAGCACGCCAACACTCTTTCTATATTTGTATTGAGAGGAAGTGCGAACTCGTAAAACTACTCATCACCAGCGACAGAGGAAGCTCATACAAGAGATTCAGCGTCAGTGTCTACTGTGAGTAAAGTAATTATCTAAAAGTCTTAATATTAAACAGTTTGTAAATGCTAGTAGAAACTTTGTCAGTTTATTTTCTCTTTTAGAACATTGTTTCATTTGTGATTACCTTTCTTGGGAAGCAACCCGTGTTTTGGAGGTCTTTAGTGTTTGATGTCAGGAAATGTTACGTCTGAGCTGATAATTGTTTTTGTTCATGTTCCTGGGAGTTGTATTATGATTATGATTTGTTTATGTTTTGTAAGAAGAAAATTAATATTAAAACATTAAACTTTGCTATTGCGTCAAACTCTGTGAACTGGCACGAGTCAGAACTTCTGTTACTGAGGTCAGTAAATGTGTCGTCTGAACTGTGAGAATGTGGTTTAACCTGCTGGATGATGATGATGATGTGTGTGTTCTCATGAAAGTGTCAGATACTGTGCAGTTGTTATTGGACAACCACAAAGTAACCTTCTGAACACTATACTTTTGAAAAATATCTGAAATGTTTTTTTTTTGTTTGTTTTTATCCAGAATGATGCTTTCTCATCTGTGTGCTCTGATGCTGTTTGGCCTGTGTGGTGAGAATCTCTAAACATCGCTATTAAATTTAATGTATTTTTTTTTCTCTGATGAGTATAGTATATTACATTTACAGTATATGATTTACAGGTGTGTTTGGTGATGCAGTGAAGTCAGTATCAGTGTCTGAGGGAGATTCTGTCACTCTAAACACTGATGTTAAAATACAGAGAGATGATTAGATACTGTGGATGTTTGGACCTAAAGAGACTCGTTTAGCTGAAATTCACAGACAGAATATCTATATAGATGTCAGTGATACAATATTTGACAAAAGACTCCAGATGGACAGTCAGACTGGATCTCTGATCATCAGAAACATCAGAACTGAACACTCTGGACTTTATAAACTACTGATCATCACCAACAGAGAAATTTCACACAAGAGATTCAATGTTACTGTCTATGGTGAGTAAACTGATTATGATTTTTACATATTTGCTAAAGTTATATTACAAAACATTCATAAAAGCTTATTTTATTATTAGAAGTATGTTTACGCATATTTAGCAGCAACTCATGCGGTATTTTAAATTTTGAATAAAATATTCCTTTAGTATTTTGTGCTTTGAATGCGTGTATGCATAGATGACATTCAAACTTAGGGTTAACTAATTTAATGCTTAGTATAATAGTTATTGTAGTAGATGCAGAATGACACATTAACATGTGCTTTATTAAGTACTTCTAAACAGCCAGTACCTACAAAGATTAATAATGTCCAGAAATCTCATGATCAGCAATCTGTGGTCCTAAAATGATATTTGTTTCCTTTATGTTCTCCAGCTCTTCTTTCTGTTCCTGTCATCACCAGAGACTCTTCTCATTGTTCATCATCAAAAACATCAACAACAAAGCAGTATTGTTCAGTGCTGTGTTCAGTGGTGAATATGAGTGATGTGACTCTCTCCTGGTACAAAGGAAACAGTGTATTGTCCAGCATCAGTGTGTCTGATCTCAGCATCAGTCTCTCTCTACCTCTGGAGGTGGAATATCAGGATAGAAACACCTACAGCTGTGTTGTTGCTAACTCATTCATCAACCGAACTAAACACCTCAAGACCACAGATCTCTGTCAGCCATGTTCAGGTCAGCAGCAACATATTCAACGCATTTTCTTTCTAATTGTGCAGATGTTATAGCATTTGGATGAAGCAGCATTGAAAGGACAGGTCTCTTTCAGGTATATTAGCAGTAAATGCATTTTACACCTGAAGGAGTTGAACTAATGTTTCCCTGTTCTTCTGTTTCAGACTCTCCTCTGTTTTGTAGTAATACTGAAGCTGTGATCCGGTTGGTCATCTCGGCTCTAGTTGGGATGGCTACTTTTGCTGTGGTGGTTTATGAAATCACATCTGGAAGAACTTGTTAACATATGAAGAGTCTCCAGGGGGCAATGTTTTCTAAATTTAACCTCACGTGCATTAAATCTGTCAATCAAAATGCAAGAAGAGAGCTAAAACTTGTGCTCTTTGATAAATAAAGCTCTTATTTGAATATAAACAAAAATCAAGAGAAGAGAAAAGGAATTTATTGTGTAAATTAAACTATTCTTTCCCTTTGAGGTCTAAGTGTTTTATTGGTTACTTCCTATAGCATGGTTATCAAAGGATAGTTCCTATTTTCTTGTTGTTGCATGGTTTTAGCTCTTCCCCTGAGTAAGTTAGATTTTATTTTTTTTATTTCATTTAATTTTTTACTATTTTGATTGTCTAGGTTCCTTCAAGCATTTTGAAAAAAAAAAAAATGAATATTTCTCTTTAGGTTGGAGAATTTGCATATTTCAGTTGAAGCGGATTTAACTGATTCAAAGTCAACATTCAGTTTTATTATCAACTGAATAAATATAAATGATAATATGATTTGCATAACCGACTCAGTTTAGGTGAAATAACACAACCACAGTCAAGAGATAGATGAATGTTCTTCTTAAACTGAAGCATTATTTGTCACACTGAAAAACCTCCTTAACTTCAAATGGTTGATTTCAACCATCAATTTTTATAATATTTGTAATCTTTAACATGGCCTTACTCATTCAATATTAAAGATATCAAGGTTACATTTTCACTGAATTTTCCTTAGCTTGTCAAAGATGATTGTATGTAGATATCGGTAAATGACAAAAAATGACTTTAGGAGTTTAGGGTTTTCACAGACAGGGTCATGTTTGTAATTTGACTGTACTAGAGTATATTTATGTAAGCGTGTCATTTTGAGTGTGGGGGGAGGGGTGCTATTTTATTAACCGGGGCATTATGTTTTTCAAAGAAGTACTATTAAGGACAGTTTGTGTAATAATACACTCTCTCACACACGCACACATGTGGGAGCTTCACTTAATCCCCTTGAAAACTGCAGCTGCCAAAATCTTTGTTTAAATAACCTCAAAGAAGGACTTGAAAGTGCTGCATGTGCAACCACAAAACATCTAATGCCTGAAAACCCAGGTGGCCTCCTTCACCTTATTCACTGCATCATCACTATTCATTTTACCATTGAAAAATTTATATTCATTATTTATGTATGAATGAATGAATGACACTTATATAGCGCTTTATTGTGTGTTGTTGTACAGCCAAAACTGTATGCCGGATGCCACACAGCCCCTCTCGCTGTGAAATGGCGTCGGAACCCATTACTAGTTGAATAGGAATCGCTAGAATGGGTGACAGCTCCCCTAGCTGTGACATCTGAACGGACTGAGCCGTGAAACGGGATTGTAATCCGACTTTTGAAGTTTGGGAACTGCCAACCCAAATGCCGGACTGAGAACCGCAAGGGATTTTGGTGGCGCTGGCATCCCTGCGTTCGCTGCTTCAGCCGCCTTTTTTGGGATGAGACTCAGCAGCATCAGCCATCCTATAAGCGAGCTCGAAGATAGAGTGTATTTGTCTGCTGACTGCTGATATGACTGCCTGGGATCCACCACATAACACTCTCCCACAGTCTGTGTAGAGCCACAGGCAGCCAACGCTGCATCCACCAGCTCCGAGAAAGTCCACTCCGGGTCTTCATTCACCACCGTGTCGAAATACTTGAGCACTTCCGGGTCCTTTAGCTGGTTCTCACTCATGCAAGCAAAATGACAGTGCGCGATGAACTCCTCCACATAATCATCAATATAGCGCCCTCGCTGGAATATTGTGCTCACTGCTCAGAAACCACATAACAGCGCTGCCGCGACCGGAGTTCTCTGGAAAATACCCGCTAGATTCTTAGAGGCTCATTATTCTGGTATGAACGAGACGGGGAGTGTGAATCCAAATGCAGGGTATTTATTAAAGGGTAAACTCACGGGACAAAACAGGCAATGGTCAGAGATGGCGAACAACAATATCAGAGATGAGGCAAGAGACACATCCGAATACCAGGCAGAAGGTCAGGCGATATGCAAACAGAGTCCGTAATGGGCAGCAACAGTAATCAGAGGTTGTTGAACAGGCGAGATCGGCAACGAGAAATCCAAAAACACAGAAACAATGGAACACTCGGGGAAACGCTTACAAAGGTAGTACAAGCCATACATAACTCAGGGAGAGCTGGAGTGCCATCCAGAGGTGTGCTGGCACATCCAGCTGATCCTTACAGTTATCTTGTTTAACCATCTAGAATACATATTACAGCCCTTATCTATAAAACATATGACTGTGCGAGCTAGTTGCTACATCTTAGTAATTTTTTATCACTTATTTAAAAAAGGCTTACACGTCGAAATGTACAATCTAATATAATACATGTGAAATGCTATGATATTTCTTTATTCATTGACTGATCTGCACAAGCAGTGGCCCCCCATAAGCTCGAGGTTGACAACTACCTAGGACACAATTTAATACATCAATCAACTGATGCTTCTTTTTCTTCTTCCTCTTAGTATTATTCCCGTTCGATTGTGTGGTTTGCTTTTTTGCAAAGTCGTCTCCTTTCGGCACGGTCGAGGGCGTCGTCCAGGTTTGCACTGATCTTCCTCATGTCGTCTTTTGATTCTATCCATCCATCAGCCTTGGGGGCTGAGCCGCAATGCTGTTCTTGCCACTGAGTGCACACCATGGAATTTTAACTCATCAACAAACACTACATTTTAGCTAACATGTTGATTTCCTTGCTAGTCATACCTGCAAATTAATAGTAATTTTTTTTTATCATTTTGTAAGACAAAGTAAGTACAATTTCAAGACATGAAAACGCTTTTCCGAGCAGAAAACAAATGTATTAACTCAGCGTGTCAGCGCGACCTCAGAGTCATGGCAGGAGAAAGTGTAACATCTCCGTTCCCTCCTTCAGGGAACGTGGGTTATGTACGTAAACTAGACGTTACCCTTTCAGTCGAATCACTTCAACGTTACATATGGGAACACCCATGGAAAAGGCCGCGACTCTGGAGCCGCGTTACGTGGAGACCCACCACCGACAGGCGAGATCTACTTTTCAAGTTCGTCAGCAGAGGATCTGCACGCAACCTTCCCAACCCTCTGCGGCCCAAGAAGAGGACGACAGAGTTGCTTTCAGTGGTGCTAAAGCAAGTGGTTGAGGGCGGAGCACATGCATAACACAAATTTTTACATGTGGATTAAAAAAACAACAACAATATATAGATAATATTATGGATATAATTGAAGGGAAACACAGTTTTCTGGTAGACCGTGGATATGTTTTATAGCCACACCTCTGGCAAAGGAGACCAGAGGAAGCACAGCCGGAGCTACTCCGCTCTAGGTCTGACTGCGAGGCAGGGAGGACTCAGGTTATGCACATTTAAGGGAACACTGGCGCAGCAAAGCCAGCACTAGCCGGTCCTCTCGCTCACCTGCTGTCCTGCTGAGGACGCGAGAAGACACAGCCTCTACGCGGAGTTCTTTTTCTGTAAAACCTTCACCTGAGGGTTCGCTTCATCCCCCCTGGCCGCACCGCCATCGAGAGTGGAGAGGTGGGCGCAGGCGTGGCGATCTGGTAAGCTCTCCGTGCACCTCCGGGAAGAATGGCACTGGGAAAGAGCATGGCCAATCATCAGAAACCAATCATCCAGCCGGGACTACACCGTGCATCAGAAGTCCGCACGGCTGTCACGCCGGACAGAACATTCTGAACGCTCACCTGGAAGTCCCCCAGGCGCCTCGCCACAGGGCGGGAAGGACGTAAAGTGAGCCGTCTCACGAACGGGAAGCGGGACTTCAATGTAGCCATGGTCATACACTTGCAATGAACGCACTGACCATCCACAAAAGCTGTCTCAGCGTGCACTCGGCCCAGACACACGAGACAACAATCATGTCCATCCAAGAGGTGAGGAAACTCTGCATCCAGAAAGGCACAGCCGGTTTGACATTCCGAAGAATGCTTCACCAACTGTGGGAAAAATCGCTCTTTCTCCCGGTTGCCCAGGGAAGACGTAACGTGGCAACTCCGTGCACTCAGAGGTCTTTTGCTGGGCGCAAGACAACTAAACATTTAGAATATGTTTAAACTTGCTTATTATTGGTTTTCATTAGTAATTATGTTGGCTCTGTGTTTGTATTTATTCAGAAAAGTTCAGAAAAGGATATCAATTATTTTTTCTGATGTATTACTTATATTTTATACATACATTTGCTATAGTAATTCTATTAGAAAGTTGTGTCTGAAATCTGCTTAATTTATTAATTTTTTTGGTTAAACAAATGGTGAATACTGTAACATCCGTTGTTTGTGTTCATTCTATGTTTCCCGTGTCATGTGATGTTTTGTTTTGATTCCCATGTGCTCTGTCTCCCCATGTGTC